>CAUYLG010073622.1:0-23052 GCA_963573385.1 Cacajao melanocephalus | reverse complement strand
ATATATATGTGTGTGTGTGTGTGTGTGTGTGTGTGTGTGTGTGTGTGTGTGTATATATAGGACATAAAGTTTGGCCTAGGAAATCTCACCCTTCCTATAGGAAATCATCTCCCTTGGGAAGCCCTACTTGCTCCCAAATCTCTCCAATTTCTCAGTATTTTTAATTTAACTCTGACAGGGGCTCAGAGTCCCACCTCAGTACAGGAAGTTGTGCCTACCCAACAGGAAGTCCTATCCTCATCTGTTGGAATGGTTTGGCTGATGTTTCAAATAGCTACCCAGAGTCCCTTGCTGTGGATAGTGGTTAAACTCATGGATTCCAGCGCTACCATATACAGGCTGTGTTTCTTTTTTTTTTTTTTCTGAGACGGAGCCTTGCTCTGTTGGCAGGCTGAAGTGCAGTACCACAATCTTGGCTCACTGCAACCACCACCTCCCCGGTTCAAGCAATTCTCCTGCCTCAGCCTCCTGAGTAGATGGGACTACAAGCACGTGCCACCACATCTGACTAATTTTTGTATTTTTAGTAGAGATGGGGTTTCACCATGTTGGCCAGGATGGTCTCGATCTCCTGACCTCATGATCCGTCCGCCTCGGCCTCCCAAAGTGCTAGGATTACAGGCATGAGCCACGGCGCCCAGCCAAGGCTGTGTTTCTTTGGGTCATTTCCTTAACCTCTCTGTGCCTCATGTGTGTCAAGGAGGAGATAATAGTAGACACCCCCTTGTGTGTCAAGCATTGAGTGAACAAATCTACATAAAGTGCTTAGTTCTGTATCTGCCCTATCATGTCAATAGTGTTGGCTGTTTACTGCCAAATCCTGGCCCAAGTTGTCTTTGCCTTTCACCACCATTCCCCTACCTCAGTAGTTGTGGCTGTGACATTGAGCACTTGCTCTGTGCTCTGCAGCTGTGGTCCAACCCTTGCTGGGTGTCTTAGGGAGGGAGCTGTGGGGGAGATTTGGATCCTAATCCTGCCCACCCCCCACAGTCTCTGCTGACACAGAAGTGGTGGGGACACATGGCCAGCACCACACCCATCTGGGCCCTGGTTCTCGCCTTCTTTTGCCCCCCACTCATCTACACCCACCTCATCACCTTCAGGTCAGTCCCCTGGGGTAACAGTGGTGGGAATGGGGGTGGAGTGTTCAGTTTCTCCTTCCCGCTTGCTCCGCCCACCTTTCTTCCCTGGCCTGCGCATTATGCCCCTTCCCTGGGAATGGGACTCTCTCTCCCTCCACTAAGGGAGTGTGGTGGGAAGTGAGTTTTGGGGGGATCCTCCCTGTGGTGTCTCTCGCAGCAGTTTCTCTGCCTTTCTGGCCCTGGCTCTCGAGGAAGCTCCCTTTGGGGTGACTTTAGGGGGCCACCTCTCTGTCTCTCTGTCACGTGTCCAAGGGAAGAGGTTTTAGTTTTTCTGGAGAACTCCTCTCCACCTTCTCTTCCCCTCATTTCTCACTCTGTGCCTCCCTCCTTGCCAGGAAATCAGAAGAGGAGCCCCCACAGGGGGATCTGGAGTTTGACATGGATAGTGCCATTAATGGGGAAGGGCCTGTCGGGTGAGTGCACCCCCCAGCACTGTGTGAGGCGGGACACCCTAGGCAGCTTCAGGACATGTGCCACTTCCACGCTGTGTTAGTCCCCTCTTGAGTTGCTACAAAGGAATACCTGAGGCTGGGTAATTTATAAAGAAAAGAGGTTTCATTGGTTAATGGTTCTGCAGGCTGTACAGGAAGCACAGTGCTGGCATCTGCTACTGGTGAGCCCTCAGGACACTTCCACTCATGGCAGAAAGGGAGGAGTCAGTGTATCACATGGTGAGAGCAGAAACAGGAGTTAGGGGGTGGCCACACACTTTTAAACAAACAGACCTCATGTGAACTAACTGAGCAAAAAGTTACCAAAGGGATGGTGCTAAGCCATTTGTGAGGGACCCACCACCAGTACCCAGATGCCTCCCACCAGGCCCCACTTCCAATATTACGGATTACATTTCTTTTTCTTTTTTTTTCCCCCTTCCTTCCTTCCCTCCCTCCTTCCTTCCTTCCTTCCTTCCTTCCTTCCTTCCTCCCTCCCTCCCTCCCTTCTTCCTTACTCCCTCCCTCCCTCTCTCTTTTCTTTCCTTTCTTTCTTTTCTTTTTCTTTCTTCCTTCCCCTTCCTTCCTTCCTTCCTTCCTTCCTCCCTCCCTTCTTCCTTACTCCCTCCCTCCCTCTTTCCTTTCTTCTTCTTTCTCTTTCTTTCTTCTCCTTCCTTCCTTCCTCCCTCCCTCCCTTCTTCCTTACTCCCTCCCTCCCTCTCTTTTCTTTCCTTTCTTTCTTTCTTTTCTTTCTTCCTTCCCCTTCCTTCCTTCCTCCCTCCCTCCCTTCTTCCTTACTCCCTCCTTCCCTTCTTCCTTACTCCCTCCCTCTTTCCTTTCTTCTTTCTTTCCTTTCTTTCTCTTTCTTTCTTCTCCTTCCTTCCTTCCTTCCTCCCTCCCTCCTTCCCTCCCTTCCTTCCCCCCCCCCTTTCTTTCTTGCTTTCTTTTTCTTCTCCCTCCGTGGCCCAGGCTAGAGTGCAGTGATGCAGTCTCAGCTCACTGCAGCCTCTGTTCCCTGGGTTCCTGATTCACCTGCCTCAGCCTCCCAAGTAACTGGGACTACAGGCATGCACCACCATACCCGGCTAATTTTTGTTTTGAGATGGAGTCTCACTCTGTTGCTAGGCTGGTGTGCAGTGGTGCTATCTCAGCTCATTGCAACCTCCACTTACCAGGTTCAAGCGATTCTCCTGCCTCAGCCTCCCGAGTAGCTGAGATTACAGGTGTGCATCATTACGCCTAATTTTTTTGTATTTTTGGTAGAGATGGGGTTTCACCATGTTAGCCAGGTTGGTCTCCAATACCTGACCTTGTTGATCCACCTGCCTCGGCCTCCCAAAGTGCTGGGATTATAGGTGTGAGCCACCGCACCCAGAGATTTGGAAGGAACAAACATCCAAACTGTATCACATGGGATACAGGACTGAGATACTGAGGAAGCCAAATGCCAAGTTCAAGGCTTGGCTCAGGATGTGGTTCTGTCACCAAGGAGGCCATCACTAGAACCCGATTTGCTTCATGATACAAGTACTTCCATTCCTCTGTAGCAAGCAGGATCAGTTCAGAGGGACTTTTAACCTGTTTTTCTCATGGCCCCAAGGCCCCTGCTTCTAGTCACTATGCTATGGTCCCCATAAAAGTGTTTTAAAATTCAGGCCTAAGCAAATGAAATAGAATATTTATCAAACTTCTTTTTTTTTTTGAGACAGAGTCTCACTCTTGTTGCCCAGGCTGGAGTGCAGTGGCGTGATTTCGGCTCAGTGCAAACTCCACTTCCCGTGTTCAAGCAATTCTCCTGCCTCAGCCTCCTGAGTAGCTGGGATTATAGGCGTCTGCCACCACACTCACTAATTTTTGTACTTTTCGTTGAGATGCGGTTTCGCCATGTTGGCCAGGCTGTTCTAGAACTCTTGACCTCAGGTGATCCACCTACTTCGCCCTCCCAAAGTGCTGGGATTACAGGTGTGAGCCACTGTGTCTGGCCTTTTTTTTTTTTTTTTTTGAGACAGGATCTCACTCTGTCACCCATTCTGGACTGCAGTGGTGTGACCATGGCTTCTTGCAGCCTTGACCTCCTATGCTCAAGTGATCCTCCCACCTCAGCCTCCCAACTAGCTGGGACCACAAGCATGTGCCACCGTACCTGGCTAATTTAAAAAAAAAAATTTTTTTTTAAAGTCTGGGTCTTGCTAATTCCAACTCCTCAGCTCAAGCGATCTGTCCACCTCTTGACGGGAGATCTCAGAGGTCAGAGGTTAGATACAAGGGAAAAAGCTGAAAAGGTGGTCTGGGCCTGTAATCGCAGCACTTTGGGAGGTCGAGGCGGGCAGATCACCTGAGGTCAGGAGTTCGAGACCAGCCTGGTCAAGATGGTGAAACCCCGTCTCTACTAAAAATACAAAAATTAGCGGAGCTGGTGGTGCGCACCTGCAGTCCCAGCTACTCGGGAGGCTGAGGCAGGAGAGTCGCTTGAACCCAGGAGGCGGAGATCTTGCTCTAGCCTGGTGACAGAGCGAGACTCCATCTTAAAAACAAAACAAAACAAACAAAGCCAAGAAGGGGGAGCTGGGCAGACTGAGTTTCGCGTTTCGGGTCAGGCAGGGTCAGATGTGGCAGGCCAGAAGTCTCCATCATGTTGGAGATCAGGACTCAGGGGTCAGAGCGAGGCCTCCTCCCTTCTCTTCTCTCCCCCACAGGCCGGGGGACCCCGTGGAGAGGACGTCGCGGAGGGTCTCACGCCAGCCGGGCCGCCGGGGCTGCTGCGTGGGGCACGGGTACCTACGCCGCTGGGCGCACTTCTGGGGCGCGCCAGTGACCGCCTTCATGGGCAACGTGGTCAGCTACCTGCTGTTCCTGCTGCTGTTTGCGCGGGTGCTGCTCGTGGACTTCCAGCCCTCGCCGCCTGGCGGCCTGGAGCTGCTGCTCTACTTCTGGGCTTTCACGCTGCTGTGCGAGGAGCTGCGCCAGGGCCTGAGCGGGGGCTGGGGCAGCCTGGCCAGTGGGGGCCCCGGGCCTGGTCATGCCTCGCTGCGCCAGCGCCTGCACCTCTACCTCGCCGACAGCTGGAATCAGTGCGACCTAGTGGCCCTCACCTGCTTCCTCCTGGGCGTGGGCTGCCGGTGAGTGCCCCGGGGTTCTGGAACCCCAGTCCCTGGCCACCTCTCATCCTCCCTGCCCACTCCAGGGTCTCCAGTCCCGGGTCTCCACTTCTGGGCTCCCCCGAAGCCGGTCAGGTCAAGCCAACCCAGCTTACTGGCGAAACACAAACAAAACTGCTTAGGAAAGTTGGGCGTGATGATTGCCCCAGGGTAATTGGCTGGTACCTGGAGATCTGGCTTTAGGGATGGCAGGATTCTAGAGAAAGCCCCACTGTCCACCACTCAGCCTCTGCTATTTATTGCTAGGTCTGAAAGTTACCAGATATTTCTGGGAGGCCTTACCTTACCTCCTCCCTCCTCTTCATCCACGCAGCTTGTATGTCTCAGGCGTTGCCCTCCTGCTCCCAACTTTCTTTCTTTCTTTGTTTTTTGGTTTTTTTTTTTTTTTTTTTTTTTTTTGAGACAGAGTCTTGAGACTCCGTCACCCAGGCTGGAGTGCAGTGGCATGATCTCGGCTCACTGCAACCTCTGCCTCCTGGGTTCAAGTGATTCTCCTGCCTCAGCCTCCCAAGTAGCTGAGATTACAGGTACCTGCCACTACGCCCAGCTAATTTTTTTTTGTATTTTTAGTAGAGATGCAGTTTCACTGTGTCGGCCAGACTGGTCTCAAACTCCTGACCTCGTGATTCGCCCGCCTCAGCCTTTCAAAATGCTGGGATTACAGGTCTTTCTTTCCTTTTCTTCCTTCCTTCCTTCCTTCCTTCTTTCCCTTCCTACCTTCCTCTCTCTTTCTCTCTCATCTTTCCTTCTTTCTTTTTCTTTTTTTTTTTTCATTGAGTCTTGCTCTGTCACCCAGGCTGGAGTGCCAGTGGTGTGATCTTGGCTCACTGCAACCTCTGCCTCCTGGGTTGAAGAGATATCTCATATTTTAGCCTTCCAAGTAGCTGGGATTACAGGCGTGCACCACCATGACCGGCTAACTTTTGGATTTTTAGTAGAGTTGGGGTTTCATCATGTTGGCCAGGCTGGCCTCAAACTCCTAACTTCAGGTGATCCACCCGCCTCAGCCTCCCAAAGTGCTAGGATTATAGGCGTGAGCCACTGGGTTCTTTGGTAGTGATGGAGTCTTGCTCTGTTGCCCAGGCTGGTCTTGAACTCCTGGCCTCCCACAATGACCTCCCAATGTGCTGGGATTACCAGCATGAGCAGCTGCGCCTGGCCCCCTGATTGATTTTATATTCAGGCAGTTAAAGTCATTTCAATTATTTTCATTTTTACTTTATGAAATTATTTCAACTTAGTTAATTGTTATTGGGGTTAAGTTTTATAACATATTTGATTCCTCGTTCATGTTTTGGTTCCTACTGAATTTTGCCAAAGTCTAGGGTCTGTGTCTATCAATTGCCCTTGGTGCCTGTTAGCTCTTCTGTGTCCAGTTTTCCTGGGTCAGATTTCATAGCTTCAGATTTCATTAGGGAGGCTGGAATGCTCTGCCAACATTTTTTTTTTTTCTGAGACAGAGTCTTGCTCTGTGGCCCAGGCTGGAGTGCAGTGGCTCGATCTCGTCTCACTCCAACCTCCACCTCCTGGGTTCAAACGATTCTCCTGCCTCAGCCTCCCGAGTAGCTGTCTTGCTATGTTGGAATTACAGGTGGGATTACAGACGCCTGCCACCATGCCTGGCTAATGTTTTTTGTATTTTTAGTAGAGATGAGGTTTCACCATGTCGGCCAGGCTGGTTTTCGAACTCCTGACCTCAGGTGATCCTCCCCTCTCTGCCTCCCAAATTGTCAACTTTTTAGTCATGAAACCCTTGGCCATTTCTGTTTATTTCTTAGCTAAGTCTACACAAAAAACCAATCGTGAGGAATTTTTCTCAACTGTTTTCTGTTGCTGGGACTGGGCCACGTGGTGTTAGTTAATTTCTTCCCCAGTTTCCAGACCATATTGTTAGTTCCCGAAGGGAGGGGAAGGCGTAGGTCAGAATGTCCTTGGGAACAAATCGCCTTGTCTTTGGGCCTTGGCATGCTGTTCCCATTCCCGAAACTCTTCCAGTCTCTCCTCTGCCAAGCCAACTCTGACCCTTCCTACAGACATCATCTGCTGTCCCTGCCTTTGGAAGCCTTTCTTACCCTCCTTCGACCCTAGGTCCCTCTCTGGTGATGCCCTGTGTTCTTGGATGAGGTCTGTGCAAACTTACCTTTGAAGGCTGAGGGGAGCTGAGAGGCTGAAGAAAGAGGTTGACAAATCCAGCTTCTCAGAAATAAACATTCAGTGAGGATTTATGAACAGAAGCCCTGTCTTAAGGTGGATCCCTCAGCCCACCCTCCAGAAAGTATTCATTCTAATTTTTTTTTAAGATGGAGTTTCACTCTTATTGCCCAGGCTGGAGTACACTGGCGTGATCTCAGCTCACTGCAACCTCTGCCTCCCAGGTTCAAGCCATTCTCCTGCCTCAGCCTCCCAAGTAGCCGAGATTACAGGCATGTGCCACCACACCTGGCTAATTTTTTGTTTTGTTTTGTTTTGTTTTTTTTGAGACAGAGTTTCACTCTTGTTGACCAGTCTGGAGTGCAATGGCATGATCTTGGCTCGCCACAACCTCTGCCTCCCGGGTTCAAGTGATTCTCCTGTCTCAGCCTCCTGAGTAGCTGGGATTACAGGCATGTGCCACCATGCCCAGCTAATTTTGTATTTTTAGTAGAGACAGGGTTTCTCCATGTTGGTCAGGCTGGTCTCAAACCCCCAACCTCAGGTGATCCACTTGCCTTGGCCTCCCAAAGTGCTGGGATTACAGGCGTGAGCCACCACGCCCAGCCAGCTAATTTTGTATTTTTAGTAGAGACAGGGTTTCTCCATGTTGGTCAGGCTGGTCTTGAACTCCTGACCTCAGGTGATCCGCCCACCTCAGCCTCCCAAAGTGCTGGATTACAGGCATGAGCCACCGTGCCAGGCCTCTAAATTTGTTTTTTAAAGATAGACACCAGGTCTCACTAGGTTGGTCAGGTTAGTCTTACACTCCTGGCCTCAAACAGTCCTCCCACCTCAATTTCCCTAAAGTGTTAGGATTATAGGTGTGAGCCACTGTGCCCAGCTCAGAAAGTAGTAAGCCTTTTTTGTAAAACACATGCAGCTGGTTTAGAGGCATTGTGGAACTCTGGCCACTGGAGAAGTTAGATAAGCATCTTTATGAGGGGTTGTCTCTGCCACAGGCATTATTTCTTTTACCAGGGGTTATCTGTATGGAGATCATGGGTCATTGAAGCCTCGCCCAAGACATCCTCCCGCCTCAGCCTCTCGAATAGTTAGGACTTACAGGCACGTGCCACCGTGTCCAGCTAAATTTTTTTTGATTTTTTTTTTTTTTGGTAGAGATGGAGTTTCACCATGTTACCCAGGCTAAAACATTTTTAAATTTTAATTTGATATTTTTATAGAGACATCTCTTGCTCTGTTGCCCAGGCTGGAGTGCAGTGGCATGATCACGGCTCACTGTAGCCTCAACTTCCCTGGCTCAAGCCATCCTCTTACCTCAGCCTTCCTAGTAGCTGGGATTGCAGGCACGCACCACCACATCTGCCTAATTTTTATTTTTATTTTTTTTTTGTTACATACAGGATATCAAGATCTCACTATGTGCCCCAGCTGGTATCACGCTCCTAGCCTCAAGGGATCCTCCTGCCTCAGCCTCCCAAAGTGTTAGCATTACAGGTGTAAGCCTTTGCACCCGGCAACATCTTTTAAATATTGGCTATTACCAAAGAAATGCAGAAATATGGCCCCATTGAACAAGAGGAAACAAATGAAGGACACAGAATATAAACCAAAGATTTTTTCCACTGTTGCAAGCATCCTGCTTTTCTCAGGGGTTACCTCCATCAGTAGTTTGGTGCACATCCTGTCTGTTCTTTTTCTATTCATTTACATGGACAAGTACACATAATTCTCTTTACACCAATTACATGATATTTATGTATCTTCTGGCAACTTTTTTTTCCCTCTTTTTTGGAGATGGAGTCTCACCCTGTCACCCAGGCTGGAGTGCAGTGGCACGATCTCGGCTCACTGCAACCTCTGCCTCCCGGGTTCAAGTGATTCTCCTGCCTCAGCCTCCTGAGTAACTGGGATTACAGGCATGTGCCACCACATCCAGCTGACTTTTTGTATTTTAGTAGAGGTGGGGTTTCACCGTGTTGCCCAGGCTGGTCTCGAACTCCTGACCTTGTGATCCGCCTGCCTTGGCCTCCCAAAGTGCTGGGACTACATCCATGAGCCATCGTGCCCGGCCATTTCTTTTTCTGTTTTTAAAAAGACAGGGTCTCACTAGGTTGCCCAGGCTGGTCTTGAACTCCTGGGCTCAAAAATCGTCTCACCTCAGCCGCAAAACCTTTTTCTTTTTCTCTGTAATGTGTCCTGAGATTCTTTCTATATCAACACAGTATTTGCAAATGTACTTTATTTTTTGAAAACCCCACATCAGATTCTAGAAGAAAGAATTTTAGCCATCCTTGACTAAAGATCAGATGAGACACACTTCTTGACAGAATTTAAGGAATGTGGTGTTTTCATAGGGCAGTGAAACAAAAATTCTGAGCTTCAGGAGATAGAAATCAGCCTAAGAGTTTCTCAACAACATCTCTTTCATTTTCTACTCCAGATAATATGAGGGCAAGTGCTGTGGCTCACGCCTGTGATCGCAGCACTTTGCAAGGCTGAGGAGGGAGGGTTGCTTGAGGCCAGGAGTTTGAGATCAGCCTGGGCAACATAAGAAGACCCTGTCTCTACCAAAAATTTAAAAAGTGGGCTGGGCGCGGTGACTGACGCCCGTAATCACAGCACTTTGAGAGGCTGAGGTGGGTGGATCACCTGAGGTCGGGAGTTCGAGACCAGCCTGACCAACATGGAGAAACCCCACCTCTAAGAAAAATACAAAATTAGCAGGGCATGGTGGCCCATGCCTGTAATCCCAGCTACTCAGGCTGAGGCAGGAGAATCAATCACTTGAACCCTGGAGGCAGAGGTTTTGGTGAGCTGAGATTGCACCATTGCACTCTAGCCTGGGCAACAAGAGCAAAACTCTGTCTCAAAAAAAAAAAAAAAAAAATTAAAAAATGAGCCAGGCAATACACCTTGTAGTCCCAGGTACCTGGAAAGCTGAGGCTGGAGCCCAGGAGTTTGAGGCTGCAGTGAACTATGATTGTGCCACTATACGAAAGCCTGGGTGACGGCGAGACCCTGTCTCTTAAAAAAAAAAAAAGGTAATATAAAAAGTTTTTTAAATTTATTTTTTATTTTTTGAGACAGGATCTCAGCTCTGTTACCCAGACTGGAGTGCAGTGGTGTGATCTTGGCTTACTGCATCCTCTTCCTCCTGGGCTCAAGCGATCCTCCCACCTCGGCCTCCGGAGTAGCTGGGACTACAGGCACAGGGCACCACAGCCGGCTGATTTTTGTATTTTTTGTAGAGATAGAGGCTGCCACATTGCCCAGGCTAATAAAAAGTTATGATCAGATCATTACTGCTCTGATTCCAGTTCTCTGCTGATAGGGTCTCCTCCCTCCCTCCCTTTCTTCTTTCCTTTCTTCCTTTCTTTCTTTTTCTTTCTCTCTCTCCCTCTCCCCACTCCCTCCCTCCCGGCTACTAGGACACTCCTCCTTTTGAGGAGAGCAAACAGAAAACTGCGGACACAACTTGGTGACTGGTTTTTGTTTGTTTGTTTTTGTTTTCTTTCTTTTTTTTCTTGAGACAGAGTTTTGCTGTGTTTCCCAGGCTGGAGTACAATGGGACGATGTTGGCTCACTGCAACCTCCACCTCCTGGGTTCAAGCGATTCTCCTGCCTCAGCCTCCTGAGTAGCTGGGATTACAGGCATGCACCACTACACTCAACCAATTTTTTTTTTTTGTAAAGATGGAGTTTTGCCATATTGACTAGGTTGATCTCGAACTCCTGGCCTCAAGTGATCCACCCACCTTAGCCTCCAAAAGTGCTGGGATTACAGATATGGGCCACCGGCGCCCAGCCAACAACCTGGTGACTCTTTACAAGGGACCTGACATGTCCTGAATGGTGGATGGTGATGACTCCCTACTCAAGCTTTTCTCAGTAGACACGCTGAGAGGGAGGCTTCCTCTAAGCTGTGTTACAAAATGATTCAACATAAATAATTTCTTTAAGCAGGGAGCAAGATATGAGAGTTTTGCAGAACACTAATACTTGCGTTTATCCTTTGTTGTATTTTGTGTAAAGTGACTTTTGAGATGAAAGGGCTAAGGCCGTTTGCTACCATGCTCTAGGATTGCCAGCGATATTTTGGACAGTTTATCAAGCCCAGCACTTTCGAGGTGAAGGAAGCAATATTACATGAGAAAAATGGAGAGATCTCAGCTTACAAGGGAGAAATGTCTAATCATCATCAGAATTGAATGGATGAGTCATCTTTTATTTTGCCAATTCCCTCTAGATGGACACTTAGGTTATTTCTTTCTTCTTCTTCTTTTTTTTTTTTTTAAATCAAATGGGCTTGCTGTAGTCTTTCTTCTTTTTTTGTTTTAAATAGAGATGGGGTCTCACTGTGTTGCCCAGGCTGGTCACAATTTCCTAGGCTCAAGCAATACCCCCTCCTTGGCTTCCCAAAGTGCTGGGATTATAGGCTTGAGCCGCCGTGCCCAGCCCTGTTATTATTATTATTCCAGAATAATAAAAGTTTACAACCCAGATGTAAAGTTCCTGGGTCAGAGGGTACATATATTCTTGACATGATAAGATTTCCTACTAAGTAGCTTCACCCATTTCCCCGCCTACCATCAGGGTGAGAGAGTGCCCCCTAGAGGACATGCTCGACAATGCCTGATACTTTCACTCTAAAATGTAGCTTTCAATTGAACTGAAAAAAAAAATTGGCCAATGTAATGGGTAAACATGACTTCTCCTTGTTTTAATGTATGCACTCTTGACTTCCAGGTAGGTAGGACATATTTTCCTAAGCTTAAAGGCCACATGTACTTGTGTCAGTTGTCTTCTTTGCACCCCAATTTTTAAAACTGGGGTTCATTGATTATATATATATATATATATATATATATATATATATATATATACACACACACATATACATATATATATGTCACTGTTCTCCTTATACGCTTTTCATTTATTTATTTATTTATTTTTCACTAACCAGGCCTGACCCTGCTTAGCTTCCGAGATCAGACAAGATCGGGCGTGTTCAGGGTGGTATGGCCGTAGATCTCCTTATACTCTGGATCCTAATCCCTGGTAGTTCTGTTAGTCTTAATATCTTCATCTCTTCTCGAAGTTTGTGGCTTGTCTTTTCACTTTCAGAATTTTTTTTTTTTTTGAGACAGAGTCTCACAGAATTTTTTTTTTTTTTTTTTTAGACGGAGTCTCACTCTGTTGCCAGGCTGCAGTGCAGTTTCATGATCTTGGCTCACTGCAGCCTCCTCCTCCTGAGTTCAAGCGATTCTGTTGCCTCAGCTTCCCAAGTAGCTGGGACTCCAGGCATGTGCCACCACACCCAGCTAATTTTTGTATTTTTAGTAGAGATGGGGTTTCACCATGTTGGCCAGGATGGTCTTGATCTCTTGACCTCGTGATCTGCCTACCTCGGCCTCCCAAAGTGCTGGGATTACAGGTGTGAGCCACTGCACCTATCCATACACTAGGTTTTGAATCCATCCAAAGTTTGAATACTTGAGGATAAAAAATAGGGACAGAATTTTTATTTTCGCCATGGGAATGACTGCTGTTTACCGGCCATTTGAATTTTCTCTGTGAATTGTACGTGGTATCTTTTATCTGGCTTCCTTCCTTTTATTTATTGGTTTGCATGGACTCTGTATGATTTGCCTTTTATAGGTTGGACAGCTATTCTGGCAGTTTTTCCAGCTTGATTCTTAAAGGGACCAGCTCTCTGCTGAGACCATTGTTCATCAGTCATTACTGAATAGGTGCAGCCATTTTATTTCTTCTTCTTTTTTTTTTTTTGAGATGGAGTCTCACTCTGTCACCCGGGCTGGAGTGCAGTGATGTGATCTCAGCTCACTGCAACCTCCGCCTCCCAGGTTCAAGCGATTCTCCTGCCTCAGCTTCCTGAGTAGCTGGGATTATAGGCGCCTGCCACCGTGCCCAGCTAATTTTTGTATTTTTAGTAGAGATGGGGTTTCACCATGTTGGTCAGGCTGATCTCGAACTACTGACCTTGTGATCCTCCCACCTCGGCCTCCCAAAGTGCTGGGATTACAGGCATGAGCCACCGTGCCTGGCTGTGCAGCCATTTTAAAAATAGGTCCCAGTGCCCTGCGTGGACCAGCACTGAGTCCATGCAAGGACTGAGTCTCTGTCCCCGCTCCCTGGGACTCTGTACCCCTGTCTCTAAGAAAATGCCTTTGTGTCTCTGAGTCTCTGCCTCCCTCTTTCTCTTGATCTCTGAGTGACACCTCACATCCTCCGCCATCATCTCTGGGGGCTCTGCCCACCCCAGTGGCTCTTTCTTTCTTTTTTTGAGTAAACCTCGGGTGACTTAGAGGTCCTGGTCTTGCCCAGTGGAGGCTGCGGCTCTATCTGAAGCATGGCATTGGGGAAACTCAATTTTCCTTGGCATCTTGTGACATTTGAGTGACCCTTGCGGCATCTCCCCACACCCCAGGCTGACCCCGGGTTTGTACGACCTGGGCCGCACTGTCCTCTGCATCGACTTCATGGTTTTCACGGTGCGGCTGCTGCACATCTTCACGGTCAACAAACAGCTGGGGCCCAAGATCGTCATCGTGAACAAGATGGTGAGTGAGGGGCGGGGTTGAAGTGGGCGTGGCCAGAGGGAAAGGGGTGGGGCCAGGGAAGGAGTGGTCTGTGGAGAAAGGGCGTGACTTTGGGGAGCAGGGGGCGTGGCTTTGGGATGTAGGGGTGGGGCCAGAGTAGGGAAGGGCGGGGCCGGACTCAGCCACATCTCCCTGCAGGTGAAGGATGTGTTCTTCTTCCTCTTCTTCCTCGGCCTGTGGTTAGTGGCCTATGGCGTGGCCACGGAGGGGCTCCTAAGGCCCCAGGACAGTGACCTCGCAAGTATTCTGCGCCGTGTCTTCTACCGTCCCTACCTGCAGATCTTCGGGCAGATCCCCCAGGAGGACATGGACGGTAGGGAGAGATGACAGGGCCTGGCGGCCTCCCTCTGAGCCTCTGTCCCTGCTCCCTGGGTCTCTGTACCCCTGTCTCTAAGAAAATGTCTCTGTCTCTCTGAGTCTCTGTCTCCCTCTTTCTCTGGATCTCTGAGTGACACCCCACATTCCCCTGCCATCATCTCTCTGGGTCTCTGCCCACCCCACTTCCTTCATTCCCTTCCTTCCTTCCCTCCTTCCCTTTCTTTCCTTCCTTCCTTCTTTTCTTTTCTTTTTTCTTTTCCTTCCTTCCTTCCTTCTTTCTTTTCTTTCTTTCTGGTTTGGGATGGATTTTCACTCTTGTTGCCCAGGCTGGAGTGCAATGGCGTGATCTCTGCTCACTGCAACCTCCACCTCCCAGGTTCAAGCAATTCTTCTGCCTCAGCCTCCCGAGAAGCTGGGATTACAGGCACCCACCACCACGCCCAGCTAATGTTTTTGTACTTTTAGTAGAGATGGGGTTTCATCATGTTGGCCAGGCTGGTCTTGAACTTCTGACCTCAGGTGATCTGCCTGCCTCGACCTCCCAAAGTGCTGGGATTACAGGTGTGAGCCACCGGGCCCGGCTGTCTTTCTGTCTTTGTTATATCTCTGTCCTCTTCGCCCCATCTCTGAGTGTCTCCCTTCACAGTGGCCCTCATGGAGCACAGCAACTGCTCGTCAGAGCCCGGCTTCTGGGCGCACCCTCCTAGGACCCAGGCAGGCACCTGCGTCTCCCAGTATGCCAACTGGCTGGTGGTGCTGCTCCTCGTCATCTTCCTGCTTGTGGCCAACATCCTGCTGGTCAACCTGCTCATCGCCATGTTCAGGTGAGGCCTGACGGCTCTCCAATCCGACCCTATCCAGCATGACCTGTGACCTTCTCATGACTCTCCAACCTTGTCTAATCAATTTCTGTCTTTAGTTCCTGAATGCTGATCAAATCTAATGCTGCCGTCTCCCCAAACCCAACCAGACCCTGCTCTTGACTTGGATTTTGGACTAATTCTCTCCCTGAGCCCAGGTTGAACTTTCTTATTTTTATTGTTTTGAGACAAGGTCTCACTCTGTTGCCAAGGCTAGAATGTGGTGGTGTGATCATAGCTTACTGCAGCCTCGACCTCCTGGGCTCAAGCAATCCTCCTGCCTCAGCCCCATAAGTAGCTGGACTACTTAAAATTAGCCGGGCCACCATGCCTAATTAAATTTTTTTTTTTTTTTTTTGTAGAGAGAGGGTCTCACCATGTTGTCCAGGCTTGTCTCAGACTCCTGGACTCAAATGATCCTCCCTCCTCAGCCTCTCAAAGTGCTGGGATAATCTGTTGCCCAAGCTGGAGTGCAGTGGCACGATCTTGGCTCACGGCAACCTTGGCTTTTCCCGCCCCCTTCCTGGTACAAGCGATTCTTGTGCCTCAGCCTCCCAAGGAGCTGGGACTACAGGCGCATCCCACCACACCCAGCTGTTTTTGAATTTTTAGTAGAGACAAGGTTTCTCCATGGTTGCCTCGAACTCTTGACCTCAAGTGATCGGCCTGCCTCAGCCTCCAAAAGCGTTGGGATTAGAGGCGTGAGCCACTGTGCCCAGCCAACTTTGTTTTTCATTGTGGTAAAATTATATAAAATTTGCCATTTTTACTTTTTTTTTTTTCGAGACAGAGTCTCGCTCTGTCACCCAGGCTGGAGGAGTCTAGTGGCACAATCTTGGCTCACTACAATCTCTGCCTCCCAGGTTCAAGGGATTCTTCTGCCTCAGCCTCCTGAGTAGCTGGGATTACAGGCGTATGCCACCATGCCCAGTTCATTTTTGTGTTTTTAGTAGAGATGGGGTTTCGCCATTTTGGCCAGACTGGTCTCGAACTCCTGACCTCAGGTGATCCACCCGCCGCAGCCTCCCGCAGTGCAGGGCTTATACGCGGGAGCTACCGCGCCCAACCCATTTTTAAGTATACATGTCAGTGACATTAATTATATTTACAGTGCTCTGCAACCATCACCACTACCTATTTCCAGAACGTTCTATCACCCGGAACAGAAAGTGTGTACCCATGAAACAGAAACTCCCCATTTCCCCTCCCCACAGGTCTTGGTAACCTCTAATGTATTTTCTGTCTCTATGGATTTGTCTAGATGTTTCATGGAAGTGGAATTAGGCAATATTTGTCTTTTTGTGTCTGGCTGATTTTACTTAGCATGTTTTCAAGGCTCATCCATGTTGGAGCATGCATCAGAACTTCATTCATTCCCTTTTATGAATGAGTAACATTCCATTGTATGAAGAGACCACATTTGAACCCGGCATGGTGGCTCACGCCTGTAATCTCAGCACCTTGGCAGGCTAAAGCGGGTGGATCACCTGAGGTCAGGAGTTCGAGACCAGCCTGGCCATCATGGTGAGACCCCATCTCTACTAAAAAATTAGCTGGGCTCATGCTTGTAATCCCAGCTACTCGGGAGGCTGAGGCACGAGAATCGCTTGAACCCGGAAGCGGAGGCTGCAGTGAGCCAAGATCGTGCCACTGCACTCCAGCCTGGGCAACAGAGTGAAGACTCTTATCTCAAAAAAAAGGACTACATTTGGTATAGCTATTCATCTGTTGATGAACACTTGGGTTGTTTCTGCCTTTTGGCTGTTGTGGCTAATGGTTGGAGCATCAGCATGGAAGTATCTATTTGAACGCTTGTTTTTCTTTTCTTTGGTTGTATATCTCAAAGTGAAATTCCTGGGTCAGATGGTAAATCTATGTTTAGCTTTTTGAGAAACCACCAAAGTGGTTTCCACAGCAGCTGCACCATTTTCTATTCTCACCAGCAGCATATGAGGGTTCTAACTTCTCCACATCCAAGCCAACACTTGTTATTTTTCTTTTGTAAAAATTATAGTCATCTAGCTGGGCGTAGCAGCTCATACCTGTAATTCCAGCACTTTAGGGGGCTGAGGTGGGAGGCTTGCTTGAGCCCAAGACTTTGAGACCAGTGTGGGCAACATAGCAAGGCTGCTGTCTCTACCAAAACACAAGAAATGAGATATCACTTCACACATGCAGCCAAGCTCCTGGGCTTAAGTGATCCTCCCGCCTCAGCCTCCCAAGTAGCTGGGACTACACTTACATGCCACCACACCTGGGTAATTTTATTTTATTTTATTTATTTATTATTATTTTTAAGACGGGGTTTCACTATGTTGGTCAGGCTGGTCTTGAACTCCCGACCTCAGGTGATCCGCCCGCCTTGGCCTCCAAAGTGCTTGGATTACAGGCGTGAGCCACCATGCCCGGCCGGGTAATTTTATTTTTATTTTTAAATTTTATTTCTTTATTTATTTATGATGGAATCTCCCTCTGTCACCAGGTTGGAGTGTAGTGGTGCAATCTCGGCTCACTGCAGCTTCTGCCTTCCGGGTTCAAGCAATTCTCCTGCCTCAGCCTCCCGAGTAGCTGGGACTATAGGCGCATGCCACCACGCCCAGCTAATTTTATGTATTTTTAGTAGAGACGGGGTTTCACCATCTTAGCTGTGATGGTCTCGATCTCCTGACCTTGTGGTCCGCCCGCCTCGGCTTCCCAAAGTGCTGGGATTACAGGCATAAGCCACCGTGCCTGGCCCGCTGTAGGAATTTTCACAGGGATTGTGCTGAATCTGTAGATTGCTTCGGGTAGTACTGGTATTTCATGTAGGTGTTCTTTTTAATGCTTTTCCAGCATTATTTGGTAGTTTTCAGGGTACAAGTCTTTCACCCTTTGGGTTAACTTTATTCCTAGGTGCTTTACCTTTCGCTGCTGTTGTAAGTGGAACTGCTTTCTTAACTTCCTTTTTGGATTGTTCATTGCAGTGTGTAGAAGCAAAACTGAGTTTTGTGTGATCTTGTACTCTGCAACTTTGCTGCATCTGTAGCTCTAGAAGCTTTCTTGTGATTCTGTGGCATTTCCTATATATAGGATCATGTCATCTGTGAATAGAGATATTTTCACTTCTTCCTTTCCAATTTGGATGTCTCTCATTTTTTTTTTCTGTTTAATTGTTCTAACCAGAACTTCCAGTACAATGTTGAATAGCAGTGGTAAAAGTGGATGTCCTTGTCTTTTTCCTGATTTTAGGCAGAAAGCTCTCAGTCTTTCACCATTGGGTATGATGTTAGCTGTGGGTTTTTCAGAAGTACCTTTTCTCATGTTGAGGAAGTTTCTTTCTATTCCTAGTTTATGATTTTTAAAAATTATTATGACTGGGCATGGTGGCTTATGCCCGTAATCCCAATACTTTAGGAAGCCAAAGAGGGAGGATTGCTTGAGGCCAGGAGTTCAAGATCGACCTGGGCAACATAGTGAGATCCCATCTCAATAAAAAAATTAAAAATTGGCTGGGCATGGTGACTCACGCCTTTAATCCCAGCACTTTGAGAGACCGAGGTGGATGGATCACAAGGTCAGGAGTTCGAGACCAACCTGACCAACATGGTGATACCCCGTCTCTACTAAAAATACAAAAAATATTAGCCGGGTGTGGTAGCGCATGCCTGTAATCCCAGCTACTCAGGAGGCTGGGGCAGGAGAATCACTTGAATCTGGGAGGTGGAGGTTGCAGTGAGCCAAGGTCACACCACTGCACTCCAGCCTGGATGACGGAGTAAGAAAAAATAAATAGCCAGGCATGGTGGCGCATGCCTGTAGTCCCAGCTACTCAAGAGGCTGAGGCAGGAGGATGGCTTGAGCCCAGGAGGTCAAGGCTATGGCTGCAGTGAGCCATGATTGCACCACTGCCATGATTGTGCCGGCAACAGAGTGAAATCTTATCTCAAAAAAAAAAAATCAATGCAGTGTATTACATTGATTTTTGTATGTTTAAGTACCCTTACTTTCCTAAGATAAATCCCACTTGGTGATGGTGTAAAATCCTTGTAATATGCTGCTGAATTGGATTTGCTAGTATTTTTTCAGGATGTCTACATATATATTCATAACTACTGGTCTGTACTTTTCTTGTGACGTATTTATCTGGCTTTGGTATCATGGCAATGTTGGCCTCATAGAATGAATTAGGAAATGTTCTGTCCTTTACAGTCTTTTGGACAAATTTGAGAAACATCAGTGTTATTGTAATCCTTCTTTAAATGTTTGATAGAATTCATTAGCACAGCCATCCAATTTTGGCCATTTCTTTATTGAAAGGTTTTTGATTCAATCTCATAATATGTCTATTGAGATTTCTATTTTTTCTTGAGTTAGCTTAGGTAATTTGTGTATTCCTAGGAATTTGTCCATTTCATGTACCTAGTTTATTGACATATAATTGTTGATAGTATTCTCTTAGAGTCCTTTTTGTTTCTGTAAGGTCAGTACTAATGTCTCCATTTTCATTTCTGATGTTAGTTATTTGTGTCCAGGCTAACTTTTGAGCTCAACCCTAACCTGACTTCAACCTCCACCTGAAGCCATGACACCATCACCAACTTGACCTCTGACATCTGACCCTTGGCTCTTCTAAACTGACTTGTGTGTGTGTGTGTGTGTGTGTGTGTGTGTATGTGTGTTTTCTGAGATGGAGTCTCACTCTGTCTCCCAGGCTGGAGTGCAGTGGCTTGATGTTGGCTCACTGCAACCTCCACCTCCTGGGTTCAAGTGATTATCCTGCCTCAGTCTCCCCAGTAGCTGGGATTACAGGCACCCACCACCACACCCGGCTAATTTTTGTATTTTTCGTAGAGATGGGGTTTCACCATCTTGGCCAGGCTGGTCTTGAACTCTTGACCTCAGGTAATCCATCCACCTCAGTCTCTCAAAGTGCTAGGATTACAGGCGTGAGCCACAGTGCCCCGCCCTAACCTGACTTCTAATTGTATCCTGTAACCTCTGACTTTAGTGATCTGCTGCCATGGACTTTGAACAATTACCTGGCATCCAGCCTTGCCGGCCCCCCCGCCCCCCGCCCCGCAGGGCCCTGACCTGAAGTGACCTTTGACCTCTCGCCTTTGCAGCTACACGTTCGGCAAAGTACAGGGCAACAGCGACCTCTACTGGAAGTCGCAGCGCTACCGCCTCATCCGGGAATTCCACTCTCGGCCCGCGCTGGCCCCGCCCCTTATCATCATCTCCCATTCGCGCCTCCTGCTCAGGAAATTGTGCTCGCGCTCCCTGAGAGCCCTGCCGCCCACCCAGGCCACCGAGCATTTCCGTGAGAACAGAGCTTGGCTTAAAAAGGAGAAATACAAGGGACCAGGAGCCTGGAAGGCGAGGGGAGGAGGGCATGCCCCTAATGACTAGTGGGCGTGGCTTAGGTAGTGAGGGGCGGGGTTAGGCAGCACGGGGCGGTGCTTAAGTGCTGAGGGGTGGGGCTTACGGGTGAGGAGCGGGGCCTGTTCTCGAAACCCCTGGGGCCGGATCTGGGAGAGGGTGCTCTGACGGGGCGGCTGGGCTTGGGAAGGGGCGTGGCCTGAGCCCTTTGACTCCGTCCGTCCCTGTAGGAGTCTACCTTTCTCCGGAAGATGAGCGGAAGCTGCTGACTTGGGAATCGGTGCAAAAGGAGAATTTCTTGCTGGCACGCGCTCGGGACAAGCGGGACAGCGACTCAGAGCGTCTGAAGCGCACGTCGCAAAAGTGAGGGGTGGGCCTGGTCGGGGGCGGGGCTTCTGGCCTTTGGGGGATCCCGACTTCCGCCGAGCGGAGGAAAGGGGTGGGGCTTACACGGAGCCGGGGAGAGGGCGGAGCCTGGGGGCAGGGTGCTGGGAGGGAGGAAAGAGGCTGGGAAGCAGGCGGAGCTCCGGGCGTGGGTGGGCTACGGGTGCCCCCAGTAAGAGGCCCTCCCTTCTCAGGGTGGACAATGCGCTGAAACAGCTGGGACACATCCGCGAGTACGAACAGCGCCTGAAAGTGCTGGAGCGGGAGGTTAGGGCTTGGGGCCTGGCTGGGGGACTGTGGCGGGGGTCGGGCAGGGCTTCCGTCTCCTGCTCTGACATCCCTCCCGCTCCCCAGGTCCAGCACTGTAGCCGCGTGCTGGGGTGGGTGGCCGAGGCCCTGAGCCGCTCTGCCTTGCTGCCCCCAGGAGGGCCGCCACCCCCTGATCTGCCTGGGCTCAAAGGTCAGTGTGTAGGATCAGCCTGTGCATCTCCAGCCTCTGTTCCTGTATTTTTGCGTGTTTTTCTCTCTCGGCGCGTTTCCAGTCGCCCTGGGTCACTCTTGGTCTCCTTTGGGTATTTTGTCCTCCTGTCTTCGTGTTTCTTCTTCTTTTGCCAGTCTTCCAGTTTTCTCTCCCCGCTTCCCTGCCAATCACCTGTTCTCTCTTCTGTCTTCTCCCTAGACTGAGCCCTGCTGGCGGACTTCAAGGAGAAGCCCGCTCTAGGGTTTTGCTCCTAGAGTAAGGCTCATCTGGGCCTCGGCCCCCGCACCTGGTGGCCTTGTCCTTGAGGTGAGCCCCGCGCCCATATGGGCCACTGTCGGGACCACCGTCGGGAGTGTCATCCCTACCAACCACAGCATGTGGCTCCTCCCAGAACCAGCCCCAGCCTGGGAGGATGAAGTCCTGGAGCCCCGGCTGTAGTCCAGGGACAGGCTGGAGGGTCTTTGGGGTAACAGGGACCACAGACCCCACTCGAAGATTCCTCACACCGGGGAAATAAAGCCATTTGAGAAGAATCGTGTCCGGAGGCTTGATTCTTGGGGGAACTGGTGGGTGTCTCGATCCTTCCAGGATGGGGGCAGGAGCTGGGGTGGTGGGTTTGGGGTTCTTGGTGGCTTTGCTGCTGCTGTATTTCAGATATTTTGGAGTCCCTTTCCTCCTCTCAGGCCTAGTGTTTTTGCCTGACTGAGACCCAGCACCTTCTGTCTGCGTGGTTCTGGCGGCTGTCACTTCTGTAGGACAAGACCCCATGTGTACCCCCTCCCACCCAGTTTCAACTTTCCAGTGGAAAAATAACTCAGTGATCATAAGTGAATTATCTCCTGGAGAGGGCCGGGCGGGTGTTGAGTACATCTGCTTTGGCAATAGGGAAACGGGTCACGCAAATTTGGATAAATGCATACGTGTCTTTAAAAAGTCTAATTAGTGGTAAATTGCAGGCCAGGCGCACACAGGGGTGAGGCAAATAGTCCTGATTATACATGCAGTTTAACTAAATAACCCGTAACAAGCTAAACTGGTAATGACAAGGCTGAACTGACAGCAATTATTAGTTAAATAGCAAGAAAGCCACCAACCAACACATCCAAAAATCAAACCCAAAACATCCTTCCTCCCAATTGGAAGAGAGCCAAGTATCTGTCACTGTGGGTACAGATTAGCTCTGAAACATTGCCAAGTGTGGTGCCACGACCGTGACTTCTCTGGAAGATGCTGTGTTAGCTCTCACAAGCCCAAGTAGTAATAAAGTAATAATCACCTTAATGAAGATGGCGTAGCAACAGCAGCAACTTTCCCCCTCCATCCCTCCCTCCTTCCTCCCTCCCTCCCTCCCCTTTCCCTTCCTCCTTTCTTCCTTCCTTTCCTTCCTTCCTTCCCTCCTTCCTTCCTCCTTCCTTCCTCCCTCCCTCCCTCCTTCCTCCTCTCTCCCTTCCTCCCTTCTGTAGGGCTGATGGCCCCACAGGGTCGTGGGGTGTGCCTTATGCTGTGCTGAGGCACAGGAGCCGAGAAATAAAGAGGACACAGAAGTACAAGGAAAAGGTAGCTGGGCTCGAGGGACCACGCCACCTATGAGCGGAGTCAGGCGAGGCCCTGAATGTCCAGAAGCGTGAGTATTTATTGTGTATAGGTTAGGGGGCAGGGCAGTGAGTGAAGTCGTCTTTAAGGATAGTGATAGGGTCGTGAGCAATAAAACAAGGGGTCCACCCCCATTAGGTCACCTAGGCCAGGAGGTGGACAGTGCGCAGCAAGGGGTCCATTCCCGTGAAGGCAAGGGCCGTGTGCAACAAGGGGTCAACCCCCATTAGGTCACCGAGGCTTGAAGGTGGGCCATGCACAGTGAAGAGGGTGCAGTGTGCAATACTTCTATCTATGGGCAAACTACTTCTAAGAGGATTTATGGGGGGATGCCTTAAGTCACACAGTAGTGACAGAGCTGTCAAGGTTACCGCCACCTGCTGGCAGCTTCCAATGAGTTCTATGGGAAGATGCTTTTCTTTGATGATGATGATGATTATTATTATTATAAAGACGGGGTTTCACCATGTTGGTCAGGCTGGTCTTGAACTCCTGACCTCAGGTGATCCACCCGCCTTGGCCTCCAAAGTGCTTGGATTACAGGTGT
>CAUYLG010073621.1:0-19482 GCA_963573385.1 Cacajao melanocephalus | reverse complement strand
TAGATGCAAAGAAGGCCTTTGACAAATTTCAACAGCCCTTTATGCTAAAAACTCAAAATAAACTAGGTATCAAAGGAACATATCTCAAAATAATAAAAGCTATTTATGACAAACCTACAGCCAATATCATACTGAATGGGCAAAAACTGGAAGTATTCCCTTTGAAATCTGGCACTAGACAAGGATGCCCTCTGTCACCACTCCTATTCAATATGGTATTGAAAGTTCTAGCCAGAGCAATCAGGAAAGAAAAAAAATTAAAGCGTATTCAATTAGGAAAAGAGGAAGTCAAATTGTCTCTATTTGCAGATGACATGATTGTATATTTAGAAGACCATATCATCTCAGCCCCAAATCTCCTGATACTGATAAGCAACTTCAGCAAAGTCTCAGGATACAAAATCAACATGCAGAAATCACAAGCATTTCTATACACCAATAACAGACTAACAGAGAGCCAAATCAAGAGTGAACTCCCATTCACAATTACTACAAAGAGAATAAAATACCTAGGAATACAACTAACAAAGGATGTAAAGGACCTCTTCAAAGAGAACTACAAACCACTGCTTAAGGAAATAAGAGAGGACACAAACAAATGGAGAAACGTTCCATGCTCATGGTTAGGAAGAATCAACATGATGAAAACGGCCATAGTACCCAAAGTAATTTACAGATTCAATGCTATCCGCATCAAGCTACCAGTGACCTTCTTTACAGAACTGGAAAAAACCACCTTAAACTTCATATGGAACCAAAAGACAGCCAGCATAGCCAAGACAATCCTAAGCAAAAAGAACAAAGCTGGAGGCATCATGCTACCTGATTTCAAACTATACTACAAAGCTATAGAAATCAAAACAGCATGGTACTGGTACCAAAACAGAGACAGAGACCAATGGAAAAGAACAGAAGCCTTGGGGGCAACACCACACATCTAACAACCATCTGATCTTTGACAAACCTGACAAAAACAAGCAACGAGGAAAGGATTTCCTGTTTCATCAATGGTATTGGGAAAACTGGCTAGCAGTGTGCAGAAAGTAGAAACTGGACCCCTTCCTGACACCTTACACTAAAATTAACTCCAGATGGATTAAAGACTTAAACATAAGACCTAACACCATAGAAACCTGAGAGGAAAACCTAGGCAAAACAATTCAGGACATTGGCATAGGCAAGGACTTCATGACTAAAACACCAAAAGCACTGGCAACAAAAGCCAAAATAGACAAATGGGACCTAATTAAAGTCCAGAGCTTCTGTACAGCAAAAGAAACAATCATGAGAGTGAACTGGCAACCAACAGAATGGGAAAAAAATTTTGCAGTCTACCCATCTGACAAAGGGCTAATATCCAGAATCTACAAAGAACTAAAACAGATTTACAAGAGAAAAAAAACAAACAAACCCATCCAAAAGTGGGAGAAGGATATGAACAGACACTTTTCCAAAGAAGACATAAATGAGGCCCAAAAACATGAAAAAATGCTCATCATCACTGGTTATTAGAGAAATGCAAATCACACCACATTGAGATACCACCTCATGCCAGTTAGAATGGAGAGCATTAAAAAATCTGGAGACAACAGATGCTGGAGAGGATGTGGAGAAATAGGAACACTTTTACATTGTTGGTGGGAGTGTAAACTAGTTCAACCATTGTGGAAGACAGTGTGGCGCTTCCTCAAGGTTCTAAAAATAGAAATTCCATTTGACCGAGCAATCCCATTACTGGGTATATACCCAAAGGATTATAAATCATTCTATTATAAAGACACATGCACAAGTATGTTCATAGGGGCACTGTTTACAATAGCAAAGACCTGGAACCAATCCAAATGCCCGTAGACTATAGACTGGACAAGGAAAATGCGGTACATATACACCATGGAATACTATGCAGCCTTAAGAAATGATGAGTTCGTGTCCTTTGTAGGGACATGGATAAATCTGGAAACGATCATTCTCAGCAAACTGACACAAGAACAGAAAATCGAACACCACAGGTTCTCACTCATAGATGAGTGTTGAACAATGAGAACACATGGACACAGGGAGGGAAGCATCACACATTGGGGTCTGTTGGAGGAGCCAAGAGAGGGACAGCCACGGTGGGGATGGATGGTGGGGAGGTTGGGGAGGGATAACATGGGGAGAAATGTCAGATGTAGGTGACGGGGGAATGGAGGCAGCAAACCACATTGTCATGTGTGTACCTATGCAACAATCCTGCATGGTCTGTACATGTATCCCAGAACCTAAAGTACAATTAAAAAAAAAAATGTGGCTAGTGTGACTAAGAATTTTTTTTTCAGTTTTATTTTAATTTATTTAAATCTAAATAGCCACATGTAACTACCATATTGGGCAACGCAGTCAACATAGTTATTTTATGTGTTACTTTAAAATTAAAAAAATTAAATGTTTTGTTTGAACAACAACAATAAAAACAACCAACTTGTGTATAGCAGATAACTAGAAGATACAGGAATAAATTCGTCAACAACAGCTTTACCTAGAAAGCTGCAATGCCTGCAACATTAGGGCCAAGTGCACACTTTATACACATAGTTTCTATACTTTGGCATAATTATGCTAATTTGGCAAGTGTCCTAGATACTAGTCCATTACTAGCAAATAAATAGCTGTATACAAATAAAGCTATATCTTTTGTGCTAACTCTGCAGAACAGGCCAGAAAGAAAGAGTGATAAATCTAGAAAGAAAGAGTGATAAATGGAAAAAAGCAGAAAACGGGAACTGGAACATCAAAAGCAGGATCAAGTTGTTTTTTTTTTTTTAAGGATAATAAATTATTCAACTCACTGAGTGGATATGTAGTCATTAGAAAGCGCACTTTTTTTTCTGACAAGTTTTGATTATATCAAAATTACTGAAGCAACAAAATATCTTATTTTCTCATATACGAGCCAGTATAAAATTTAGTCTTGAGGAGTCATGCAAACTAGTTAAATGCTAATCTGACTTTCAGACCTGCACAAAGTAGGAGGCATGTGTGTTTGTTTATAAGTATTTCCCAATTCCAATCCACTTGTAAATATAAAGCAATAGAGTAATTTTCTCCACTACGAGATATTAGCTAGATAAAACATAATAAAACCACTTTCCTCATTTATGTTAACTTCAACATTTTACTATTATAAACATGATCCAGTAAACATATTCATATAGAAGGGATTTTTTTTCTGTATTTGGGATTTAAAGAAGCTTTCTTAAAGACTGAATTGGCCCAAATTGTAGCATTCTTAACAATAAAACTATAATTAACCAAGGCCCTCAATTAATTGGATTCCCCCTTCCTCTACTTTTTAGGAGGAAAAAAAGAAACTTCAAGAAAAGATATGGAAACAAAGAGCAACTTGCTGTGTAAACTTCTTAATACATTCAAATCTGTTGCTCTTACGTGAAAATGGTATTTCAAGTGACGACTTCAAAAACTTCAGTATATTTAATTCTGAGAAAACTTTAGGTATGTTCAGTACTATGCACTTGAATTTTGGGAGAGAAAGTGTACTATTACACAGTAAAAACAAAATAGTATAATGGGAAATCAAATTTACTTTTATCTCATTCTGTTAACTAAAAATTTCAAACAAAATATGCCCTGCCCCTTGCAGGCCTTGTTAATTGAGGCTGTATTTCCTCTATTTCATTGTGTTTTAATGACCAAAACCAAATTATAGAAGAGTGTATTTTGACTGGTAGTATATATAACTTGGCACAAATCAATCCCTCTCTTTCTCTCTCTCTTACACACACACACACAAACACAGACATCCAGCTCACCCTACCACTATAACAAAATCAGCAAGCAGTATTTGGATTGGTATAGAATCATGATCAGAACTACTAACATTTCATGTAGCATTAGAGAAATTCCAAAATTATTCTAAAGAATGATCTTACTTGATTTTTACAATAGCCTTCAGAAGTGAATATTTACAACTAAGGAAATTAAGGCTCATACAAATTACTGAATTGCCTGGTGTCCACCTTCTAGTAAGCAGCAGAAACAGGAGCAGAACTAGGCCTGCCATCTCCAAATCTTGGATGCTTCCCACTCTGCCTCACTCCTGGAACCAGCCAGCAGGCAAGAAAGAGGCATGAGGGTAGGCATGACAACTGATTATCACTAATTTGAAGAACTCCTATTCCAGCATGAAAAGCTGGCTGATACTAAAGAGGCATCAAGCTTTTATTCCTGTCAGTGTGCTTCTGAAATCTGAGGCAGTTTGAACTAAATTAACCACTATCAAGAAAAGGGGCCAGGACATCTCAATATACCCTATAAATTCTAGAAGACAGCCCCAATCCAGTTCCAAGAATACCTTCAACTATTTTAGCAGTTACTACCTACTTGCTTGGAATCTAGTTTGTTCTACTTAAATTAGATTATCAGTCTTCAGGCATTTGACTCAAGGTAAAAATGGCAGCTTATTGGCAGGGCCTCTTTCTGAAGCCTTTCCCTTCCCTTTTCATGGGACCAGAGCTTTCTAAAAACCTCTTTAAGGAAGTCTCAGGTTTTTCTTTTCTTTTTTTTTTTTTGAGATGGAGTCTAGCTCTGTCGCCCAGGCTGGAGTGCAGTGGCGCTAACTTGGCTCACTGCAACCTCTGCCTCCTGGGTTCAAGCAATTCTGCTGCCTCAGCCTCCCGAGTAGCTGGGACTACAGGTGTGCACCACCATGTCCAGCTAATTTTTTTTTTTAGTAGAGACGGAGTTTTACCATGTTGGCAAGGCTTGTCTCAAACTCCTGACCTCAAATGATCCACCTGCCTCGGCCTCCCAAAGTGCTGGGATTGCAGGCATGAGTCACTGTGACCGGCCTGGTATTGATGTAAATGGAAGTGAATGCATTACTTATCCCAATGATATTGATTTTTAATGCCCAACCTCTAATTATAGAAAGCCTTTGTGGAAGGTAAAAGAAATGCAGTCATTAAAGAGCAGACTGGAGAGTGAATTTTTCAGAGTGAAGATCTCTCCTGTAATCTCTTCTTTTACCTGGGAATAACAGCTTCCCCAAAGCTCCTGATGCTCATATATGTGGGGAAACCTAATGCAAACGAGAATCTAGGTGTCTATGTTTTGCTAAACATAAGATAGTGGAATCAAGTATGATTGTTAATATCTCCCTTTCTCTCTCAGAATCTTTCCATTTTGAAATCAGGAAAAAAGTGAACAGAAAAAGCAATATGATATAGTATACTACAGGTATTAACTTGGAGTCCCCCATGAATGGGCTTCAAAGGGTCTCTTGATATAGTATACGAAATACTATTGGCATGTGTGTGCAATATCTTGAGAAGATAGTTTATAGTTTTCATCACATTCTCAAAAAAATTACCAATCTAAAAAGGTTAACACAGACTTTAGGGTTAGAAAGACCTAGTTTTTATTCCTAGCTCTGTCACTTTGTAGTCGTGTGACTTTAGGCAAGTCAATTACCCTCTCTGTACCTCCAGTCCCACACTAGAGGGCCAGGTATTATTTTAAAGATTAACTGAGATAATCCATGTGCTTTGAGGAAAAGAAAGCATAAAGGATAGGTAGTTAACTTGCATTGTTACTAGAAGAGTAAAGGACTTGAGAAACTTTAAGAGGAAAAAAGGGTCTTCATTCAGATGCAGAAAGAGTAGACTGGGGATCAAGGCCACAAACTCGGCAAAATTTACAGTTTGCTTAGGGTGTACCTGACTATTATCACAAAATGTTAGGGTTAGAAGGTACTCTACAGTTCCCTCTGTTTATAATGAAGAAGCTGAGACCCAGAAAAGAGAGACACTGCCACATTATAAAGTTAGTAATAAGATGTGGATACTAAATTTTGGTTCTTAGTCCAGGCAATTGAGGACAAAGAGAAACTGCCACTGAGGTATTGTAATCCAACTACAAATGAAAATCACTCAACTTCACCTCATTTATAGATGTTTTTCCTTCCCTGAAAAAGGACCTTTTGTCCTGGGCGTCATTAATCACAATGTCCAGTGCATTTTTAGTTCTTCCCATTTGCTCTCCTTACTACAGAAAAAGCAGTGTGTGTGGGTAGATTTGTGACTGATTTAAATATGTTGGTGCATTTGGACTATGGGAGGATAGACAGAAGCTAATGGAAGTAAATACTGCACTTCAATGTTTTATGAGACAACACTTTATTCCTACTTATTTCCAGGATGGGAGCATAGATACATACGTAAGAGATAGTCTCCTACATGGTATCATTTGAAGGATACCCTTGGTGACAATCTCTCTCCTCATCATGTAACTAATGCCTGACTCTAACCATTACAGAAATGGATTCCATTTTCCCTTTGCAGAGGTAAATGTTGAAGATGCAGTCATTGTTAAACTATTGCTTGAATTACTTTATAGACCCTTTTGGAACAAATTACGTTTTTGGAAAGAAGAAAAAATGCAACAAGCACTGAAGACCTTCTTCATAATTTGCCAAAGTCCAGTTTGTCAGACTTACTAATTCTCCAGTAGACCTTATAATCATTTCCTCTTTCTTGAGAGAACAGCAGATCACTTCTCATATTGCATTTCACATATTCCTTTTCCATTTAATATTTGGCAAATCTTCCTTATTCAAATATTGAAGAAAATTGATACACTAAAGTATCACAGAATAGAAGCAGCTTACACCAAAAAGCCCACTGATAACAGCCACATTGTTAAAGTGGACACAGAAGAGATTTCTATTCTGTTCCTTTTTATTCTATTGACATTTATACAAAGAAAAACAACCCTCAGCCCTAATACCAAGTGACAAGAGACATATAAGTTCAGTTTGAGCCTGATGAGGGCAATTTGAACTGAGAAGACCAATCGTCTCTAACTCCCCTGCTTGCCCTGTGGTCTGATGAACTTTTTCTTGCTTCCCACTTCCACCACCCAAGTCCAGCTACTCTGCATCACTTACTCAACAGCCTCATAACTATCTCACATCTCTCCCCTTTCCAGATGAACCTGCACACACTTGCAAAATCACCCTAAGACACAGGTTTTTACCACACTATAATTTGTTTATAGATGTCTTTATGACTATTGTATCAAGCCCAGACTTCTTTGAGCCATTTTAAGTTTTTGTGGTCCTTCATAATGTGTTTCCACCAAGCTCAGTAATATATATATATACCTCCCATCATTGCTTGGCTCCAGACAAGAAAAGGACCATTCTGTCTTTCATATTCAAAACACCTTTGCCTATACAAAGATGTTTTGTATCTCCCATGCCTATACAAAGTAACCACATAAGGCCCTGCAGGTGGTACACTGCACAATTTCAACAGGTGCCATTCATATGTAACTTGCAAAACCATAGATAGGCAGCCCTCCTGTGCCTGGACTGCTCTGTAAGATGATTTCTAGTTCAATGAGTTGTTGTGAGAATCAAATGAGAGAGAAATATTTGCTTTATCTAGACTGGTTTTTTCTTTTGTATTTAAAAAGCTAAGATAATAATATAGATAGTACATTTAAAGTATACAGGCAAGTGTTTGGCATGTACTTATTCCCTTCCTTCCCTTTGCCTATACTGACTTTATGAAGTTACTTGAAAAACTGAAGAAGTTCAAACAAATCAGGTAGAAGCCCTTGCTCCTGAGGAAAAAAAAAAAAAGTATATTTAAATTCTTGGCTGTCTGTTTGGAAGGAAAGGGAGAATGAATGGAACAAGCAAGATGTATCCAAAAACCCTCTGCTCTGAAGCATCTCCTTCCAGGTGTCATCAGTTTTGGCTATGCAATGGAATCACCTGCGGAGTCTTTAAAAGACTGATGCCTGGGTCCAAACTCAGATTCTGAGGAGGCTGCTCTGGAACGTGGCCTAGGCAATGGGTTTTTTAAAGCTTCCCAGAAGATACTACTGTGCAGCCAAGGGTGAGACCATGGTCTCTACATATGCCATAGCTTGAAATCAATGGATTTGTTAACAGTTCTCATTAAAGATGTTCATTTCATGTTCCACCCACCTCCATGTTAGGATACTAGTCATTCACATTTACACTTTACTTCCTTTTCACTTTAATTAGATCATGTTTCCTCTCTTTTGAGATGTAAAATTTTGAGGATAGCACAGTGGGCAAGGTAGCAGCATAGGTACCTTATTCAAGGTAGCTATGACATCCCTACTCAAAGGGACTCCAGGACTTCATCTGTGTCCCCATTTTAAATCACTCATATTCCTACTTATGATGAATTAAAATATACATAGGTTGGATCTTCTTAATAAAGTAAGCCCCAACCTTCACATCCATTCCTCTTAACTGTCTAGTGTAAGAAAACCAGATTTTTTCTTTTTTAGAAACAGGATCTTGCTATGTTGCCCAGGCTGGAGTGAGGTGGCTATTCAGAGATGTGATTCCAATACTGATCAGCATGGGAGTTTTGAACTGCTCCATTTCCAGCCTGGTTCAGTTTACCCCTTCTTAGGCAACCAGATGGTATTCTGCTTCCAGGAGGTCACCATATTGATGCCGAACTTGGTGTGGACATCCAATTGGCATAGAGCATTACTTCTCAGAACTCCTGGACTCAAGTAATCCTCCTGCCTCAGCCTCCCCAGTAGCTGGGACTATAGGCACATGCCACTGTACCTAGCCAGAACTATTATCTTATACTTTATAGCCACTCAAACTTCTCACACCTGTAGAAGGGTATGAAGCCAGTGCACCAAAATAGAAAGAATATGAGACTTGAGGCTCAAAATACATGGTTTGACTCGCAAGTTGTCAAACCTTTTGAGACTCAGTCTCCTCAATTCTAACAGAGGGTTGTTGTGAGGATTACATAAGATATTGTGTAAAACTCCTTGTATATATTAGATACTCTGTGAATGCAACTGAATTGAAAACTCTCAAGGCAAGGGAAGAGTTAACTCATATCCTACCTCTGGTGGATGCCCCTACAAATATCTAATTTCGTGGGACCACAAAAACAAATGGCTATTGTTGTTCAGTGAGAGCTCATGGTGACATTATTAAACAAACATCTTTAAGCAACAAAACCCAGTAACACTTCTGCAATAAAGTAATGCCAGTTTCTTTAGATTTTTCTCAAAATCCTTTTATGAATTATATACTTTTCTCTAAACTGTTTTCATTATTTCTTTCAAATTGTATAATCTGTGATAATCTTCAGTTTCCATGCTACTTTTGCTAATGAAAAATTACACAGCTAGAAAATCTGTTAGACTGATTGAGCCACCCTGACAATTAATGCTTCCATCCTGAGCTCTAAATACATAGTGCATATGGCTAAGATTCATGTATTGCCAAAGATCTTCCACAATAATGTGCCAAGAACCACCAACATTAATTTTTAAGTAGTCCAAAACAGGTGCTAGGCCTGAGGCTTAGATCATCTCCCCAGATCATGATGAAAATACATTAATGATTCAACAATCAAAAAACAATTTATTTAGCACTCAACCTGTTTTCCAGCATTAGATGGGAAAGAGAGATATATAATTACTCAACAATTAACTGAGATAGATTTTTCCCCATAATTAGGTATTCTAAATATCTAAAATTAGCCATTCAAGTATCAGACATCCTTTTTATTTTAATCATTTTTATTAGTTGATGATACCAAATATTCTTACATAATCTTAGCACTAATTGTATAAAAAGCATTTCCACTAGTAAGCACCATAATAAAACCACACTGCCTATATACTTGACCACTAGTATCCAGCTTCCATAAGAAGATACCCTCTAAGGAAAACATATAGTCAGTCATTCAGACTACTATAACAAAACACCTTAGACTTGGTAATTTATAAACACTAGAAATTTATTTCTCATGGTTCTGGAGGCTGGAAAGTCTAGGATCAAGGCACCAAATTCTGTGTCTGGTGAGGGCTTACTCTCTTCCTCCAAGATAGCACCTTGTTGCTGCCTTAGCTCCCTGGAACCTTTCTTTATGAGGTTACTAATTTCATTCATGAGCGTAGACCCCTTATTACTTAATCAGTTCCTAAAGACCCCACCTCTCAAATACTATCACATTGGCAATTAAGTTTCAACATATAAATTTTGAGATCATAGCACCCATCAACCAAAAAAAGGATTACAGCCACAAATCTGGGCTTTGGGAAAATTATAAATGTTAACATCCTCATACCCGTCAACAAATAGATCAGCCTCATCTTCCAATTTCCAGAGATTTGGCATATGCTTTTGAGGTTGCCAATTTAATGGATATTTCATGTAAATTTTAATCCCATATAAGAATTAAAACAATAATGTTACACAAACAGCACCAAATTACATTTCCTTGCATGATATGTTCCAAAAATTAAAGCACATATCAAAGATCTTAAGGAAAGTGGGAAAGGCCTACAGCAGTCACTATCAAACTGTTCTGGCCTTGACTCAAAGAAATACATTTTTACCCCATGACCAAGAACTTGGTTTTAATTAAACCAAGTTTTTCAACATAGCACTTATCATTATTCACGTAATCCTATTCTAATTCATTGTTTAGCTTTTTAATTCACTAAATTGATTTCACAACCTGCTAAATGGGTTAAGACCTATTTGTTGAAAAACAGTGATCTAAAGGACAAAAAGGAAAACAACTACTCTTTCCAGAAAAGAAAGATATTTTGCCTTCAATCTTAAACCAGGGCTTATTATATATAAGATGTACTGGAAACCACTCAAAGATGGTATAAAGTGAGTGCTTCAGGCTTTAACACACAGTCAAGTTAACATTAAGATCAGAATCCTCCAAGCCAGTAACTTTTAATGTCAGAAGTTTAGTTCTACTCAGAGTTCATTCCCTTATCAAGAATTTATGAGAATCCAAGGGTGTGTTTAGGTATGTCCATGAATCAACCCTGGATGTTGCTCACTGTCACAACTATGGAGCCTAGACTCCACTGTTGTCACCTTTGTGTCACCACTGCCATCTTAGGCAGAGCTTACTAGTTATGCTCCAGCAATGGGAGAAAGAGAGTAATCTTTCCCTTTGTACCTGCTGAACAAGGCTTCAGCCACTGGGGAGGTCCTCCAAGTCACACCCATAGCCCTTTCCCCTCATTAGCTATCCACGCTGTCCTGATGCCAGCCCAGGTTCCAGGGCTAGGAACATACTGTACCACAACTCACAATCCCCTTTCCTCCCCTCACACTGGGGCAGACTCCTTGTCCCATGATGACAGAGAATCCTCTCCCAGGAGTCCCATCATCCTTGGACTTCCATCATCTTCAGTCATCAGGTCCATCTGATGTGCCAAATCCCAGCTGTGGAGAGGATTCAATCCTTTTTCCTAGTAGGCCCTCCAGACACCATGTGATCACTGGGTATGTGCATTCAGATGTCATAGGCATCTCAGTCTAGGTACAGTCCAGTCAGAACATCTTGTAAACAGAGTCTCTGTTGACTACTCTAACTTTGAGAATCATGTCAAAATCAAAGGTATAGACCCAAATCTCACATGGAGGTGGCTTAGAATAGAACCAATCTAATGGAGGTTTTCGGGGAGCTGATTCCAGAAAGTCACTTCAAGACTTCTGTCTGTTATCCAGCCACATGATTTAGCCTGTGCTAGCTAGTCTACATCTTGCCTCTTTCCTGCTATCACATTTCCAGTACAACAAATAATACTCTCCCTGAGAAGACTGTTAATCAGGAAGCAGAGGTACCTACTTTGCCTCTTTAGCACCCAAATACATTCACCCAAACCAGAGGTCTCAGTTAAAATCAAAACCTTTTAAGATTCTTTATCTGGTTTTCCTGTACAGCACAGCTTCTGAATCCAAAGAAGGGGGAGAGATTCTAAATTTGTTTCAGTGGGTTTCTGATAATTCTTACTAAAGGATATCTGGAAGCTAAGAAGCAAAATATGTACGTTGCATTTTCAGTTTTAAAAATAATGGAAAAAAGTACTCCGTATAATATATTTCATTGTTTCCAATTTTTAATCTCTGTTTTTATTCACTCTCAAGAACAATCATTCCCCGGTGGGAACTTTATAACAGCTGTCTGTAGTTCATTCTGGAGGTAAAATTTCCCCTAAGAACTTGGAAATAAGGGAGGTAAGAGTGGTCTCTGGGAAACAAACTTTAGGATCAACACAATGACCAGAAGATAAAATCACTTTTCAAGCAAAAGTGTGGCTCTGGGTTTAGAAGACCTGAGAGTATGCTTATTAACCAAAAGCATTACCAAAGAAGGAGTACAACAAAAAAGGGGATGTGAGAGGGGCCAGACACAACCATCTACAGAAGAAGAACAGATTTTCCCAGGCAGACTCCCCAGGCAAGATCTCCCAGACTTCTGAACCACTCACAGACCCTTCCTAATGGGAGAGCAATGCCCCAAACATATTAGGCTTTGATTCATCCAATCCCTTTGTCCTAATTCAGTCCTCACTCAGCAGTCTTCCTTATGTGGGGAAAGAAGGCACTGATCACATAGGCTTAGACTCACCTATACAACCACAGATGCGAAGCGAGTCTTCTCTAAGTGCCTGACCCTGTCCTAGACAACAGACATACAGTGGAAAATTCAACATTTCAGGTCCTTAGGGAAAATACAAACAAGCAAATAAATAACTGCGTCTAGTGACAAGAACCATTAAAAAAATAATAAAGGCCGGACATGGTGGCTCACACCTATAATCCCAGCACTTTGGGAGGCAGAGGCTGGACGATCACTTGAGTCAAGATCTTCAAGACCAGCCTGGGCAACACGGTGAAATCTCATCTCTATCACACAAAATACAAACATTAGCTGGGCATGTTGGCATGCACTTGTAGTCCCAGCTACTTGGGAGACTGAGGCAGGAGGCTCTCTTGAGCCTGGGAGTCGAAGATTGTGGTGAGCCCAGATTGCACCACTGCACTCCAGTCTGGGCGACACAGTAAGACCCTGTCTCAAATAATAATAATGATAATAATAATAATAAAGCTAGGTAATGGACTAGATGATGGCTGGTTTTAAGAAGAGGGATCAGGAACGGCTTATTTGAAAATGTGACATTTAATATAAGAGCAGAGACAAAGCCTACCCTGAGCATTTTCCAAAAGCATTTTCCAACTACGTTTTTTAAAAGGTTATATATTGACATGATGGTAGAGAAGAGCATGATGAAAAGACTTAGAACCAGCAATGTGAAAGGGTGTATGAAGTGTGTAGACAAGTTAGGTAATGGGTAGCTTCTTTTTCTGTGCTAGCCCTTCATCAAGCACAGCACAGACCCTACTTTCTCACTGCCAATCCCTGCCCAAACCTCTCCCAGGCTTGCACCTCCAGATGTTAAACATGACTGTGCCTCTGGCTGATGGCTTGGTGAACATCCAGAATCTGCCATGTAACAAGGAGGAAAGAGAGTTTCTCCGCAGAGGGAATAGGAAAAGCTGTCAGATGAGAACAAACCCAACATTTCTTTGGAACTTACAGTGAACCTGGAGTTTTATGAAAAGGACAAAAGCATAGAAGCCAGGACCAGAGAAGCAGCAAAGAACAGTCACAGGAAAAACCTTTGAGTTTTATTGTAAGTCCAATAGGAAGCAAGGAAGTGACATGACCTCATTTACATATTTATTTTTGTTTTATTATTATTTTTTGAGACAGAGTCTCACTTTGTCACCCAGGCTGTAGTGCAGTGGAGCATGAGCAGCCTCAACTTCCCAGGCTCAGGTAGTTCTCTCACCTCAGCCTCCAGAGAAGCTGGGATTACAGGTGCACACCATTATGCCCACTAATTTTTTTATTTTAGTAGAGAGGAGGCTTCACCATGCTGCCCAGGCTGGTCTCAAATTCCTGGCTCAAGCAATCCACCCACCTCAGCCTCCCAAAGTCCTAGGATTATAGTCTGAAGCCACCATGCTAGTTTACGTATTTAAAAGATCCCATTGGCTACTGGGTGGAGAATAAACTGCAGGGCTAAAGGTAAAAGCAGCAGCAAGATTAGTTAGAAAGTTCTAAAAGTAGCCTAGGCAAGCAGTGATGTGACTTGAGCAGAATGGCAGCAGTAATTCTGGGGAGAAGAGAGTAACTTTAGGGCATATTTTGGAGACGGATTCCCAGGACTTGATAGACATGTATGTGGGGTAGAGAGTCATGCTTTGGCTTAGCAGAGTGGTGACATCTACTGAAACTGGTAAGATTGGGAGAGGATTAACAGCTCTTTGATGGGCTTGAGATGCCCACTAGAGACACAAGCGGAGATACAAGTTAGGCAGCTGGGGCTCCTGGGAAAACATTGAGATGAATATATAAATTGTAAAATTAGAAAATTATCTGTGCCTAGATGATCTTCAAATCCATGGGCATTCCCATCCTTGAGATGGTTATTTTTCACTGTAATTGAACAAATTGAGTAATTTATCAAGATAGTGAGAGCCAAGCTAAGATGCCCCATCACAGCTGGCCATGCCCAGGCTGGGCCTGCCTGTCTGCTTTGCCAAAGGCCTCCACTGAGAGCTGCTTCTACAGGTTGTTTTGTTGTGTTTCTAAAAACAATGAAACTCTGTGCCCAAGTTCCCCTTTATTCTTATGGATCAACGTGGAAATCAAGAAAAGTGACATTTATTCAAAATATTTTTGAAAAAATGCATGGCAGTGCTTATTTGGTGGAATAAAGAAATATTACACAAACAAAAGAGAAACTTAACTAAGCAGATTAAGGGATAGAATGGAATACCTGTGTAGACCTTTTTCGAGGCCACATGCAGTAACCAGGCTCCCTGACTTTATACTCAATGTGGAAGGGCTCTATTGGTTAAGTAACCTAATGAAATTAGCCCCTGAAAAAGTCACGATAGACTTCCTAGAATAAAAGGAACATAGGACAGTTTATATTTATCCTCTTAATAGTCATTGATTAACTACTATGTGATTACTGTGTTGACTTCATGCCCTCCTGGGGCTCCTTTCTCGGCAGAGGAGACAGACCATACTAAGGGATGGAGCTGATGGGGTGGGTGTGAAATATGTTTTGACCAAGGTAAGAAGGTGATAGGGAGTTCCAATGAGAAAAAGACAAATAACCCTAGAGTTGGTTTCTCAAACACTAAGTATAACCCTATGTTAATTGTACAAAAACTTTATATTCTTATTTGGAACTGAAAATTTAAATTTTCAGTTCCAAATTATTAATGTAATTAAAGTTAATTGACCCATTAATGTTTTTAATAGCCCTTAACAACACTTTTTTTTTGCTGAGACTTCTAAAGATATTTCCATTTTGTCCCCATTCTCCTTTATTGTTCACCACCTTTTCTGTGTTAAGTCTGAAAGATTCTAGAGAGCAGAGTTTCCTTATAAGCCTAACCCTATATCTACTTATGGGAGCCACATGTGCGTATAGCCTGAGAGGGGACAGAGAAGGTAAGAGGGCAAAGAAGAGCCTCCAGATTTCCATTTCACTCTAACCTCAAGGAATTGGAGAGCTGCTATTCTGATTATACAAACCATGTTTCACAGACAGTCAAATCATTCCCTGCTGCCACAGCAGAAAGATGGCTGGGGTTTGCATTCTGTTGACACTAACTCCTAGCCATCTCTGTTACCTTTTTCTACTTTTTTTCACAATAACCTGCAGAAAAGAGACACCAGGCCTGATCAACCTGGGAGAAGCCCAGTCACCTTTAAGATTTTGGCTCTTTTGTTCTCTCCCCCAACCCTACACAATTGAACACTTTCTGTAATGGAGCAGCTGGGCTCAGGATCTGCTGAATCAGCGTGAGAAGGCTGAACCCGCTCTGCTCTAGGATCTATGTTTCGTTTTAGGTGCCCATCTTTCCCACTCAGGCTGATGGCTGCATCCTGTAAATCATTTAAGTGTTAAGATCCAAGAATGTTTGACCTTTCTTTTCATATTATTTAGGATGAATCGGTTTAGGTAAAGGAAGTTTCCTTAGTATCATTTCTAATCGACTAGAAATTTACCATGGGGTTTGTGGCCAGTGCCCTGATTGGTTATAAACTTGTCTTGCTCTTAAGGTAACTGACCTGAGTATGTATTTCCTTCAAGGACCTGGGAGAGAGGATTGACTATGGCAGGGCAAGGTTCACCTTATCCTGAGGTCCCTAGGCCAAAAACTCTATTAATAACACTCTTTACTAGCACCTCCATTTCATTATTGCCAACAGTCAGGCTTTTAAAGGGCTTCAGAGGCCACAAACATTTTTTTTAATGTCTGACCTTTAGATGAGTTGTTATAAAATCACCTTTGTTCTACATGATGCATTGAGCCTGGATGAAACAACTCATTCTAAAAGGAGAACATTGCCCTTCCCCACTCTGCCAGCATTCACTGTTTTCCACAAAGGCAGCATCAGCTTTAACAGAAGATAATAGTCACATACACATACAATCATAGCTGAGTTTGATATTTTACCTATGAGAATCTTTTATCAAACCCTTTGTAAGACTTTTTAAATACTTTTATTCTTTATAACTTATTTTGATATGCACAAAATGCCCCTCCCTTTCCCCATTTCTCTGTACTATCACCAAAGGCCAGTTTGTATTCTAGATAATCAGCACATGAAGTAAAATTAGAAAAAAATTATTTCTTTCCATGTTTACCTATAAAGATAATGGTTTGAAACCTGTTACTGTACTTTTCTTCCTAAACAATTCCTCACTGGAAATTACAGAACTCAGGCTCTAGGTGCCACAGCCTTTTGAAAACTTCTATCATGAGAGTATCACAGACCTTGCCTTACCTTTAGTTGAACTAGATGAGCATCCACATGCTTGCTGTCTGAATCCTGCTGGACTGAATAAGTTAGGTCTCGGACCCTCTCTGAGGTCATCCGGAGCCAGGTCTCAATTTCAGGTAAGTGGAGGACAATCTTCCAGTCAGCCCCTGTGTGTAGTGGGGGTGGCTTTTCATACTGCTGGTCAGAGTCCATGTCCTTCATTGCCTCTTCTCCTTCACCCTGCTCCACAGTGGGTGTCATGTTGATGGCCATGGGTGAAGCATCAGTAGCCATGGGATCCAGGTCCTGTGACATCAGTGGGGAAAGTGTCACGCTCATGGCTAACATGGAGAAGTCTAAACCTTACTTCTTTCCAAAACAGCTGAAAGGCAAGAGGAAAGAAGAAAGCAAGAGTCAGTCAAGATTGCCAAATAAAGAAATGATACTTCACAGAAGAAACAGGATTTCTAAATTAAGCCAGATTTCTAAATTAAGAAACCATAGCTCATAATAAAAACAGAAGGAGGTGTTTTGATTTTCTGCATCGTAGTCCAAAGAGCCAGGAAATAATATGAACACAAAACCGTTGTGATATTGACTACTCTCCCCCCACCGCCCCATCTATTCTTCCCACATTTCTCAGTAACAAAATCCTGGTTTTTAGCTATTCATGTTCCTGACCAGAACTTAAAACTACATTCCCTATCTCCTTTGCAGCTACGTGTAGCCATATTCTGGCCAATGAGATATAAGTGGAATTGCTGTGTTGAGATTCTGGGAGAGCTGCTTACAGGGAGCTAACTCAATTAGGAAGGGCCCCCTTTATGCCCTTCTACTTCTTCCCCTTCTTCCAGCCTGTAATGTGAACTTGATAGCTAGCAGCTGGTAACTCAGACCCAGAAAGGCCTTTGAGTATGATGGGTAGAGGATGATGGGTAGAGGATGGTGGCGCATGGGGGTAGAAATATCGACCCCACATGATAACAAGGAGCTACTGCACCAGGTCTGATTGCTGCCCTGGACTTCTTTTATGTGAGAGAAAATCCAAACTTTTATCTTGTTCAAGCCAGGATTATATTGGGCTTTTCTATTATAAGTATCCAAACATCATTTTGACTATAAACTCAACATATTCAATACATGGGATAGCTACAACAGAGGGAAGATGTTCTAATTACAAAAAAACCCTGAGCTGAATTCAAGAGATGTGTTAGTTAAATAATAACCTGTGACAATCCCAAATCTTTACTTTCCTAGAAAGTATAAATCATGGCTTGTACTGAATAGATCTAATTAACTCTCAATCTAAATTATACTAATAAATATTAATGGTTATATGGAATTTTTAGAGGCTTCTGGAATTTTAAGGGTAATAAATTGCTCTGAAATACATAAAGAGTAAAATATTACAAATATGTTAAAATAACATAAGTCTAATTCATTATAAAGTAAGGTTGCTTTTTATGATAAATTAGTTTAATTATCCAGCTATTAAACTTATCTTTCTTCTGGAACCAATCTAGTATAAAATAACAACTTTTAGCCTCCTGTACTTTAAAATAAATAAGCACTACTTTTATTTTTTTTTTTTAGACTTTTACAAAAAAATTTTTTTTATTGTATTTGGGCTCTGGGGTACATCTTGTGCACATCCTGCATCCTGTAGGATTGTTGCATAGGTACATACATGCCATGGTGGGTTGCTGTCTCCATCACCCCACCCCCACCCACCGTCACCTACATCAGGCATTTCTCCGGGTGTTATCTCTTCCCATCCTCCTCGCCCCTCTTGCTGTCCCTCCCCTCCTCCCCTCCCCTCCCCAACCTAGCCCTGTGAGTGTTGCTCCCTTCCCTGTGCCCAAGTGCTCTCATTGTTCATCACCTTCCTATGAGTAAAAACATGCAGTGCTTGGCTTTCTGTTCTTGTGTCAGTTTGCTGAGAATGATGGTTTCTAGATTCATCCATGTCCCTACAAAGGACACCAACTCATCATTTTTTATGGCTGCATAGTATTCCATGGTGTATATGTGCCACATTTTTTTTTGTTCAGTCTATCATCAATGGGCATTGGGTTGGTTCCAGGTCTTTGCTATCGAAAACAGCACCGCAATGAACATACGTGTGCATGTATCTTTATAATAGAATGATTTATAATCCTTTGGGTATATACCCAGTAATGGGATTGCTAGGTCAAATGGAATTTCAATTTCTAGACCCTTGAGGAATCACCACACTGTCTTCCATAATGGTTGAACTAATTTACACTCCCACCAACAGTGTAAAAGTGTTCCTTTTTCTCCACAACCTCTTCAGCATCTGTTGTCTGCAGATTTTTTAATAATTGCCATTCTAACTGGCATGAGGTGGTATCTCAATGTGGTTTTGATTTGCATTTCTCTAATGACCAATGAGGATGAGCATTTTTTCATATGTTTGTTGGCCTCATACATGTCTTCTTTTGAGAAGTGTCTGTTCGTATCCTTTGCCCACTTTTGAATGGGTTGGTTTGTTTGTTTTCTTGTAAATCTGCTTTAGTTCTTTATAGATTCTGGATATTAGCCCTTTGTCAGATGGGTAGATTGCAAAAATTTTTTCCCATTCTGTTGGTTGCCGATTTACTCTAATGATTGTTTCTTTTGCTGTGCAGAAACTCTTAAGTTTAATTAGATCCCATTTGTCTGTTTTGGCTTTTGTTGCCATTGCTTTTGGTGTTTTAGTCTTGAATTCCTTGCCTGAATAAGCACTATTTTTAGTCTCAGGAGCAGCTTCTTCTACTCAAGGTAATGAATTTCTTTTTCT
>CAUYLG010073614.1:0-108227 GCA_963573385.1 Cacajao melanocephalus | reverse complement strand
TTTTTTTTTTTTTTTGTATTTTTTAGTAGAGACAGGGTTTCACCAAGTTGGCCAGGCTGGTCTCGAACTCCTGACTTCAGGTCATCCACCCACCTCAGCCTCCCAAAGTGCTGGGATTACAGGCATGAGCCACCATACTCAGCCTGCACTGCCTTTTTTACCTGTAAGATCACAGAGCCTCTGCAAAGCACTGTATGAGGGTTTTTTGTTTGTTTGTTTTAAGACAGGGTCTTGCTCTGTTGCCCAGGTCAGAGTGCAGTGGCGCAATCTCAGCTCACTCCAGCCTCCACCTCCCAGGTTCAAGTGATCTTCCCACCTCAGCCTCCCAGTAGCTGGGACTATAGGCGCCCATGACCACACCCAGCTAATTTTTATATGTTTTTTGTAGAGACGGGGTTTCACAATGTTGCCCAGGCTGGTCTCAAACTCCTAGACTCAAGCAATCTGCCCTCCTTGGCCTCCCAAAGTGCTGGGATTACAGGTGTGAGCCACCACACCCAGCTAAGTTCTTTGAAGTAAAAAAGCCACTCACACAATAGGTATTCAATCTCTCCTCACTCACCAAAGGAGAGTCTAAAGGGCCTGCTTCCTAGGAATCTTAGTTTGGCAGTGACTTAGCACAACTTAAGGAACTTTCTAGGTCCAGAACCCTTGCAATTGGACCTGTGCTAGCCCAGATCAGCACCGTGTAACCCTGAGGGCCATCATAGGGTGAAAGTGCCATTTGGGGGGATCTCATAGAAAAGCTAAATTGTGACTGTGAACACCTAGAGACAGTGGTCTTAGCTTGCCTCTAGGCATTGGACATTATGAGCAGACATCCATTCCATTCTCAGTGGATGCTTGGTCTACCACTACCCTGCTCCCCTTGCCGGTACCTAATTCAAGACTGGGTACATGACCTAGTTGTAGACAGTACGGCACAGGGCCAGGAGAGTCTACAGGGCCTTCTGGGAAAGGCCTCCTCCAATTTTTTTTTTTTGAGATGAAGTTTCACTTTGTTGCCCAGGCTGGAGTGCAGTGGCGCAATCTCAGCTCACTGCAACCTCCACCTCCGGGGTTTAAGTGACCCTCCTGCCTCAACCTCCCAAACAGCTAGGATTACAGGCACCCGCCACCACACCTGGCTAATTTTTATTTATCTATTTATTTTAGTAGAGATGGGGTTTCACCATGCTGGCCAGGCTGGTCTTGAACTCCTGATCTCAGGCAATCCACCTGCCTCAGCCTCCCAAAGTGCTGGGACCACAGGCGTGAGCCACCTTGCCTGGCCCGGGCTTCCTCCATTTTAAGGGGAGTCACGGTAAGACACAGTCTACCTTCTCTGGAGTTGCCATACTCCAGTGTGGACACTTGGGTTTGCTGCCACCATCTTGGCACCAACCTGAAGATGGACCTAACAAGAAGGATGGCAGATCAGAGAAGGCCCGGGCCTGGAAGACATCATTGAGCTGATGAATCAAATAGCCCCAGTACCTCTCTCCCCTCTGAATATTCATATAAGAAAAAAAAAAAAAAAACTAGCAGTTCAGCTAGATGCCACCAAAAGCATTGTCACTGAGCTGGCCACCTGGAGGGCTGGAGGTGCGTGTGGAGGGGAGCACCTTGAAGGTACTCTTACCTCCTGCTAAGTTCTGACTTTCTTCTTTGGATGAGAAAAGGGCTGGTAGCTGTGAAAAGACGCGCCCAAGGCCACGTAGGGGAAAGCGACAAGAGCAGGCCCGTACAGGCCTAGCAGTCTTCCAGCGGGTGCCTGATGCGCTGCAGCCCCTGCCCCGAGATCCTGAGTCAGCTTTGATGGTGGGGCCTGTGGGTGCAGGCCTCAAAGTTCACCAACTTCAGTCAATATTTAGTTCTCCTGCTGGGCGAGAGCAAGCAAGCGCTGGGGACTTCCTTGGATTTTTGTGCTGAAATGGTGTCCTTGGAGGAAAATATCAAAGTCCCCTAAGCTGTAATCAAGGCAGTTGCAGATTACAAGTAATTGCCATAGTTTCGGGACAGATTTTTCTCAGATTGAAAAGAGCCGTCCAAAGTTCCTTCCCAGGCCAACAGAACAGAACAGGGCAGGAGAGGAGCAGAACCCTGGGATCCAACGCTTGTGTTGGCTCTCCACGCCCAAGCAGGAAGCCCCCTCCATACCCTGGCCTCCTTCCTCCATGCTTGGAGCATGTGTAGGCCACGTGGCCATCTCTCTGTAGTAATGCTCAGGAATAGGCGTGGGGACATTTATTGCCTCAATTTCAAGACTGTCTGGAAAAGGGCAGTACTGCCTTGGGCAGTAGAGAGTTCATATCCCTAGAGATACAAGCCCTGGAACGGCCTTCAGCAGGCATCCGTGCCTTCATATGTGCTGTCCCCTCACCCACCAGGAAGACCTCCTGAACCTTAAAGATGTGATGCATGCATTCACTAATTTCACAAAGAACTACCTGTGCCAGGAGGTAAGGAGGATTTAGCAATAAATAATGTCCCAGTGGGTGCCATAGCTCACACCTGTAATCCCAGCACTTTCGGAGGCCAAGACAGGTGGATCAACTGAGATCAGGAGTGCAAGACCAGCCTGGCCAACATGGTAAAACGCCATCTATACTAAAAATATAAAAATTAGCCAGGTGTAATGGTGCATGCCTGTAATCCCAGCTACACGGGAGGCTGAGGCATGATAATCGCTTAAACCCAGGAGGAAGAGGTTGCAGTGAGCCGAGATTGTGCCAATGCACTTCAGCCTGGGCAACAGATCCAGATTCCGTCTCAAAAAAAATCCCCAAGAGTGTAGAGAAAAAGGCAGATAAATAAAATGAATATACAATATGATATTAGGTGGTTGTAAGTCCTATAACAGAAAGGGGACAGAGAGTGACAGGGTGATTTTTAGAAAGGGTGGTCGGGGAAGGCTTCCCTTGAAGAGATGTAACTAATGTTTGAACTGATAAATCTTAATGAAGGCAGGAGCCGGCCATGCAAACACCTGGAGAAGCAGCGTCTAGGCAGAGAGGAGGAAGCAAGGTCTTCAGCCAGGTTTGAAGACTAGCAAGAGGCCGGGGTAGGCTGGGCATGATGACTCACACCTGAAATCCTAGCACTCTGGGAGGCCAAGGTGGGCAGATCGCTTGAGCCCAGGAGTTCAAGACCAACCTGGGCAACATGGTGAAACCCCATCTCTATAAAAAATATAAAAATTAGCTGGGCATGGTGGCACACACCTGTAGTCCCAGCTACTCAGGTGGCAGAGGTGGGAGGATCACCTGAGGTGGTAGGTTGAGGCTGCAGTGAGCCTTGATCATACCACCACTGCATTTCAGCTTGGGTAACAGAGTAAGACACTGTCTCAAAAAGAAAAAAAAAAAGGCTGGTGGAATTGCAAAGTGGTCCAGAGGTGGAGAAGCATATGAGATGAAGTTGGAGAGGTGACTGCAGGCCAGATCATGAGTGTCTTGCAGGCCGGGCAGAGCATGTTGGTTTTTCCTCTCTATATTGCAGACATTGGGTTTGGAGCAGGACGTGGTCCGACTCAGGTTTAGAGAGCCACACTCTGCCTGCTGTACCCACAGAAAGCCCTGGCACATGGTAGGTGCTTAATAAACATTGCTGGTTATTATCAGCGTTCTTCAACTGCACCGTTGGACCCTGGAGTTCACTGAGGGCACGGACCACAGCAGTCATCTCACGCTTATTACAGTGGGTGCTAAGATGTGTGGATAAATCAGTGACTCAGGGCATGAATGAGTGAGCAAGCTAGGAGTAGGTTCTGAGGAGGAGCCTTGTGTCCTGGGGCAGGTGGGACATACAGTTGGTGCAGTGTGAAGGAAGCAAGCCACCAGCCATGCCACAGAGAGAACAGGTAAGAGTCCATTTTAGAAAAGAACCATTGCCTGGGCCCTAAGGGAATACAGGATGCAGCTGGGCCCAAATTTGGGCTGCAGGAGCCAAGGCAGCCTGACAACCAGCGGGCATGAGTCAGGCAAACCACATGGGGCACCACCTTCTAGAATCACCAGGATGCTTATGGGCTCATCCCGATCCTCCTGGGAGCATCGGAGACAGGCATTTGGCACAAAACAGGCACCCAGAGGGTGCAGCCTAGACAGGCGCTGGTGCCCAGATTCAGGTTTTAGGCTGTACTTGGGAGGTGGCAGAGATTGTTGTGGCCTGGGGCAATCATGGAGGGCTTCCTAGAAGGACAGATAAGGTTCAAACTGAAGCCATTAGGGGTCTGTAACTGTAGACACTCCTCCAGACATGTCCTGTGAAATCATCCCACCTCTGAATCATGCCTGATACCCCTCCCTACTATCCAAAGGATAATGCCTTGGCTTGGCATTCAAGAGCTCCTATTTTTTTTTCTGAGACAAGAGTCTTGTTCTGTCACCCAGGCTGCAGTGCAGTGGCATGATCTCAGGTCACTGCAACCTCTGCCTCCCAGGTTCAAGCAATTCTCTTGCCTCAGCCTCTGGAGTAGCTGGGATTACAGGCACGCGCCACCACACCAGGCTAATTTTTGTATTTTTAGCAGAAAGGGGGTTTCACCATGTTGGTCAGGCCGGTCTCAAACTCCTGACCTTGTGATCCGCCCACCTTGGCCTCCCAAAGTGCTGGGATTACAGGTGTAAGCCACCGAGCCCAGGCAAGAGTTTCTATTTTCAGAAAGTGGCATCTTCAGGTATTGCTCTTAAAAAAATAACAAAAGATAAATAAAAGAAAAAAAAAGTTGCCTCAATCTACCCATTCAGTCTTGCCTCTCCCAAGCAGCCAAACCCACAGCACGTGCTATACCTTAACCACGCCGCACATTTTCCCATTCAGTGCCTTCGCTCCCACTGTTTGCTCTGCCAGGAATTCCCTTATCTGGCTCCACTTTCTAAACAAGTGCCCATTCCTCAACACCCAGCTCATGTCCCAACTTCAGAGAAGTCTCTGCCCTCTGATCCCACATCATCACATACCTGGTGAACTATAAGCCACACTGGATGCAGTTGGGTTTTGCCTCTTTGGATGACCATAGGGTACCAGTTACGCCTCTTGCCCTGGTGTAATTATTAGTCGTGACCCTTTCACTCCCAAATATGTTCCAGCCAGATGGCAAATTAAAGTCACCCTTCATCACCTGCACCTTTCTTCACCCAGCTAAAATCCTTTGGGCAGGAACTATGCCTTTGTCAGAGCCCAGCACAGTACTCTGGACGCTGGAATAAAGTCAGTCACTCACACCAGTAATCTCTGAGATGCTGGACACTGAACTATGTGAGGCCAAGCTGCAGAAACATCTGTCCCTGTTCTCCTGCCACATGTGAAAGGAGGTGGAGGAAGGTAAGAAAAGATCATTTCAGAGAGGCCGGGCACGGTGGCTCCCACCTGTAATCCCAGCACTTTGGAAAGCCAAAGTGGTTGGATCACTTGAGGTCAGGAGTTTGAGACCAGCCTGGCCAACACAGTGACACCCTGTCTATACTAAAAATACAAAATTAGCTGGAAATGGTGGCATGTGCTTGTAATCCCAGCTACTGGGGAGGCTGAGGCAGAATAATTGCTTGAATCTGGGAGGCAGAGGCTGCAGTGAGCCAAGATCGCACCACTGCACTCAAGCCTGGGTGACAGAGTGAGACCCTGTCTCAAAAGAGAAAAAAAATTCTTAAGAGAATTACAAGTGACATGGAAAAAATCATGATGGGAGTGGGGAAAGAGATGAGAAGGGGTAGAGGCTAATTTTGGACAGGCTTGGCAGAGAAGGCCTCTGGATTTGAAGTCTGAATGAATTGAGGGGGCCATGAGATTAGAGTATCTGCAGGAGGAACATCCTTGCTAGGAGTTGGGAAAAGCAAGTGCTAATCCTGAGGCTGGAACATGCTTAGTGTGTTTAAAGAACAGGAGAGAGGCCAGTGTGGGGAGCAGAGAGAGTGAAGCAGGGGTGGATGGGAGATGCTGGCAGGGACCAGCAAAAGCAGGGCTGTCCTGTCGCCTGCAAAAAGGAATTGATAGATGTATATTTTTTAACCAGTGTAGGGTGTTGGATGGGGAAGTAACGTGATCTGTTATTTTTTCCCCAGAGAGGAAAGTTTTTATTTTTTATCATGCATATAGAAGACAAAAATGCCACAGATCCCCTTGTGACTGGACAAAGCCACCTCAGGAATATTTCTTTGCTTAAAAGAAGCGATGTCAGTTACCATGATGTCGATTACAACCTGGCACAAAATCATCAGGACCATCACATTCACAGATTTCTTTCTGGAGGTTAATCTTACAGAACACGGTCACAACTTCTAGTCTTAAGTCCGACAAAACAAACTCTGCTTCTAAGTACAAGATTATACTAAAGGCCCCCACAACTTGATAACAATTGTTATTAGTCACGTAAGTTTCCAAGCGGCATAAAAATGTGCATTGACAATCTTGCAAAAGTTCTCAACTAAAAGCAACAAGCAGGGCTTTACAGCAAAATGCCCCAATGGGCTGAAACACAGGAGAGATGCATAGGGTCTTACTTAAAAGCAGCAGAATAAAAGCATACAACATGAACTTTCTACATACACAAGATTAGACCAAGAGAGAAAACCTCTAAAGTTGCAGTGTTCTGTAATTCTTCTAGTCTACAAAACGCATTGGTTAATCAAAAACGTTAGCAAGGGCTGGGCACGGCAGCTTGTAATCCCAGCGCTTTGGGAGGCCAAAGTGGGAGGATCCCTTGAGCCCAGGAGTTAAGAGCAGCCGGGGCAACACAGTGAGACCTCCATCTCTACAAAAATGTTTAAAAAACAGCTGGGCATGGTGGCACACACCTATAATCCCAGCTACTTGGGAAGCTAAGATGGGAGAACTGCTTAAGCCCAGGTGTTTGAGGCTATGATTGCATCACTGCACTCCAGCCTGGGCAACAGAATGAGATCCTGTCTTGAAGAAAAAAAAAAATCGGACAGGCACAGTGATTCACACCTGTAATTTTAGCACTTTGGGAGGCCAAGATGAGCAGATCATTGAACACAGGAGTTCAAGACCAGCCTGGGCAACACAGTGAGACCCTGTTTCTATTTATTAACCAAAATCAAGGGCTCTCCTCCTTCTACCATCTCTCAGCCATCCTGCCTTTTCAGCTGGCTCTGGCCCCTGTTGTACTTCCCTGCCAAAAGCACCCTCCACATTATTTTGTGATAAGGCCTCCCCAGGTCCTGGGGGACAGAAGATAACACCTTCCAAGGAAGAGGCCTGGGTATGGTCACCACCACCCCTTCCCCTAAAATGAAATGGAGACAGACAGGTCTGCAAGCAGGGGAAGGAGGGGGTGGGCAGCTCGGCTCTTGTACCTAGAGGGGTTTGGACTTGGTGGAGGGGGAAGAAAGAGTTGGGGTTAGTCTAAAAGAACACAGCATAAAATGGAATATTAGCTATCCCTACCCTTAGGACTTCCTGGTCTCTGTTCAGCAGCCTTGCACTGTCCCCTTTGGAAGATTCTAGGCCTTGCTAAAGAGGGTAAGGCATGGGGGAAGAGAATGCTGGCAGTCTACAGGGCAATCCCTCCCTCTGGAGACCAAGAGAGGCAAACAACACTAAAGTCTTTTTTTTTTTTTGAGATGGAGTGTTGCTTTTGTGGCCCAGCTGAGATCGTGCAATGGCGCGATCTCAGCTCATCGCAACCTCCACCTTCTGGGTTCAATAGATTCTCCCGTCTCAGCCTCCTGAGTAGCTGGGATTACAGGCATCCGCCACCACACATGGCTAATTTTGTATTTTTTACTAGAGATGGGGTTTCTCCATGTTGGTCAGGCTGGTCTCAAACTCCCAACCTCAGGTGATCTGCCCACCTCAGCCTCCCAAAGTGCTGGGGTCACTACAGGTGTGAGCCACTGCACCCAGCCCAAAGTTTTTCCCATTGAGTTTACGAAAAAAATCTTTTTCTTCAGTTGTTATTGTTTGTTTCTAAGCCATCATTTAAAGAAAAAATGGTGTGAGATCTGGGTATGGGTAGACAGTCCCCATGACCAGGAAGACTCCCTCCCCAGTGCCCACAGCCCGGCAACCTAACAGGTAGAGGCGAGGGGTGCTGCCAGAGCACCTGGATTCTGTGGGGTCCAGTAACTGGAGCTGAGGAGGGGATCCCGTCCTTGCCCCTGCCTCACTCACATGCCTAGATAGGCCAGTCTGGCAGAGTTCCTGGGGATTAGGGGCTCTCCTGTGCATTGGCAGGTGGCCCACCTGGGTCCACGGGCGGTGATGGAGGCTCCTGTAGACCTGGGAGCAGGCAACAGGGCTGACGGTGGCCTGGGCAGAATTCATGGGAAAGGTGATGGCCAGGCATTGGTGGAGCACAGAACAGACCCTCACAAGCTGTAGCAGGCTGTGATGTCAACCACCATGGGGCAGGAGGAGCAGTATGATCACAAAGAATGTGCTGTCCACTGCTTCATGCCCTTGACCTCACCCATGCCCAGCAGCCAGCTGTGTGCTCATCCTGCCCGATGCCCAAGAGTCCATTTGGTGGTAGCCTGGCCTGTGCTCTTGTGGCCATGGAATGTCCAAGTCTGGGTGGCACCCGGCATCAAATGCACCCACTTCATCTTGGGTGATGAGACTCAGCTTGCCATAACCAGGGTGCAGAGCTACTGTGAGCACAACCAGCACTCATGCGAAGGCCGGGAAGCTGGGGGCTTGAAGCATAGGCCTCAAAGAGGCACTGTCCTCCAAGTAGTGATTTGCGGGTGCCCTTGTCAAAAATGGCTGCGATGGCCACAGTCACGGGTCCATACCATAAAGATGATGGCAGTGCACATCCACAGCACTGGGTAGATGCAGCGGCATGTGACAGCCATGTGATGTTAACACAGAACAGCATGAGGCCATATGGAAACAGCAGAGACAGGCCACAAGGGCCACAATCTGAGAGCGGAGTCCACCGAACATGCAGAGCCGGAGTGCACAGAACAGAAAGACAGCAGAGCACCTGCCACTGGCCTGAGCCCAGATCCACCACCCACAGGAGGCCAGAGGGAGCCTTATGTAGGCCGCACATCCCAGGGCAGCACTTAGCCAGACTGGAACCCGTAGGGCCTAGAAGGGGCCTCCGTGGGCCACCTTGCGAGGCCTCCCCTGGCTCTGCAGGGCCTATCCCCCAGCAGGTAGTACTGCAGGGGGTTGGCCCACAGGTCATCTTTAATAATCTGGGCAACGCTGTCGGGCTCTGGGAGGCTGTGCTGTGAAAACCAGCTGAAGAAGCTTCGGACGGTGTCCCGGTTCCTGTGCACGAGGGCTGGGGGTTCCTGGCCCCGGTGCCACCGGATTCGAGTCGCAATAGACACCACTCGGCCTGAGGGTCTGCATTCATACTCCTTTACTATCACCCTGTTCTGGAAGTAGGGGTTGCTCCAAAAGCGGAACTTGAATTTGCAACCTGTTCTGGAGTGCCTGAGCTCCCTCACCTCCAAATTCATCAGGTAGCAGAGCATGTCTTCATCTCGAGGGCTGATCATGGCTGACAGCTGCGGGTGGTTCAGAAAGGCAGTGACCCAGAAGCCCGGAATATTCTGGATGATGAAGCTCCTACGGGCGAGGTGCAACCTGTGCATCCGCCCAAACCTGCGCTCAAGCTGGAGGTAGGCCCTGTCGGCCTGGGCGCTCATGGCCTCCGCCCCCCACTGGATGGCCTCCAGAGGGTCCATAATTAGGACACCAAAGTTCAGTGGTCCCGGGCCCTCCTGGGCCTCCGCTCCCACCTCCTGCTTCTCCTCCCCCACCAGATTCTCCCCCACCTGCTGCTTCTCCACCGCCTCCGCGGCCTCCTCCTTGAAGATGGCGCCCTCCTCCGTGGTCGCGTCCTCGGCCTTCTCGCCGGCTCCCGCCCGAGCCCCCGGGCCCTCCGAACCACAGGTTTCTGGGCCTTCGTCCCGGACCTGACCGTTTTCCAGGCTCAGGGTAGTCGCCGCGGAGGTCGCTTCCCCGCGCCCGGGGGAAGGGACGGCAGTCCCGAGGCCCGCTGCGGGGTGGAGGGCCCCGCACCCCACAGCTTCTCGGGCCCAGGCAGCGGGGGCCGTGCGCGCGTCCCCCTCCTGCTCAGGGCCGGGCGGCGGGCGCGCCGCGCCTTCCGTGGTGTCTGCCCTCTCGTCCGCCATCGCCTGCGGGAGACTCTGGCCTGGTGGGGCTCGGGGCGCGCGGGCGACTGCAGGCTGGGCAAGAGGGGCGGCTGTCGGCGGGAGAACAGTGGGCGGAAGGCTCCGCCCAGCGCGCCCCCTTCTCGGATGTGATTCGCTGGGGTCCCCCGCAGCCGGGGGAGCGGCCTGAAGGCCGGGAGGAGGGGTACGGGGCTGCTCGATGACGACGCGATCGCGGGCGCCAGACAGAACTGGCCCCGGATTCGTTGGCACTAGCGATGGCGATGGCGATGGCGATGGCGATGGCGGTGGAGGTGGGGAGATGTTACGTACCAAGCAAGGGTCAGCTCGGAGCAAACACCAGGGCACAGGCCCAGTCACTGGTCCTGAATAATTAAAACTTTCCCATCACAGCCACCACGCCAGGCGATTGCTGAACGTTCCCCATCTGCGGTGGGCAGGCAGGAGTCGCCCGGCTCCCACACTCGTGTTGCTTTGAGGCAGTTATAGGACATTCGCAGCCTTGCTTTGGATAAATTACTCAGGCACATGCAGAAGGCTTAAAGAGGTATCCCCTGCAACGACTGACCAGACTCAAACCAGATAATGGTAATCTTCTCACACAAAGGTGATCAATACATTCATGTAGGGAAAGAAAGAAGGTGCTTGAAATATTCATGTGGGGAAAATACGCAAGGTCGGAGTGGAAGGATCTGGGGCAAGAGAGGCTGTTAAATGCTACAAACAGGGAGCGAGTGGGCATCTGCCTGGTTTCTCCAACAGGAGTTGGTTCCTCCTGGGCTGGGTGGCAGAAGCCAGGCGGACCCTGCTTCACTTTGTCCTAGGCCCAAAGGCTACCCCTTCCAAAGATGGACTCTAGCCTTAAGTGCAGGGACTGTACCTGGGCAGACTTCTCCTCCCCCACCTGCTGCTTCTCCACCTCCTCCGCTGCCTCCTCGAGGATGGTGCCCTCCTCCGTGGTGGTATCCTGTCTTCTTACGCTGGATAAGCCAGCCCTTGAAGTCGTTGATCCTGCAAATCTGTTCCTGTGGTCTCAGCTCCCAAACTGTGGCCTATGAAGGTCAGTACCCCTACCTCTGCCCAAGTCCTTGCTACCTCTTCCAGAAAGCTTTCAGCCTTTTCCTGACCAATGGATACAACAGCTCCCTCATCTGAGCCCTCAGACCTATACTGTGGTATACACTCCTTAGGGAACAAGGTGGATTTCCTTAGGGTCCCAGCTAGAGTTTTAACGTATTGGGGTGGACACTGAACATTTGTCAAGCAGAAGGCCAAAGATGTACACAAAACACCTGCACTTGCTAATGCCCCCACAGGCTCTTGGGCTGGACTCCAAGTGATTTGCATTGGTTGGCCATGGACACTGGCTCCAGACCACAGAAGTCAGTTCAGTCTGAGCCCCTGATGGGAGGATCTCAGCACAAGGGTTGGCACCCAGGACAGTTGGAATGACCTTCATTAGCAGGGTCAAGGTCAGGCGAAGCTATGTAAGCCTCTCAGCAGTCCGCCTGAACCCAGTGGTTGGGCACAAGTGTAGGTAAGGTCAGGTCCTAGCTGTCACCAACTGTTCACCTTGGGCAGTGACTAGCGTGAACATTTTTTCTTTCTTGGACAACCAGCATCTATTCCTCATCCTAACAGTGCCCCAAATTTCCTTTGAGAAACCACTCCTCCTGTCTCAGCCTTGTTGTCACTGGCATATGGTGACTGGTTTGGGATGGTACAGAATCCCATCAAGGCCAATGAAACAGGATGCTTACTGGGGCTTCTGTGGCGAGTCCTCTCCTGAGAGCCCTGAGAGGGTTGCTTCCTTTTGGTCAGCAATGTGTGAGAATGGCAAGTCTGGAATCCAGGTAGCATTCTGCTCACTCCCACACAAAGGGGAAATCTACTTTGTAGGGCCTGTGGATGAAGTCACAGCTGCATGAGACAGAGCAGGGAGAAACAGGAATGCTGAGGCCAACCATGTGGAGCCACTAGATCAAACCTAACCTAGAGACTGCTCTACAGCTGGCATTTTTCAGTTACACACAATTTCACTGTCCAAAGCCAGTTTGATTTTGGCTGTCTGACCCTTGCATCCAAGATAGAATTATGCCACTTACCTCAAAGACATGCAAATAAGGTATTTAACTTCAAAGTACAAAGCTTGCAGGTGCTGATGGGAGGGGTTTTTACTGTCTGCCCTACACTTACCACCATCCTGGATGCTAAAGATGTCTGGAGATTCCAGTTCTTCCCAATTCCAGGCTCTCTCCAACCCTTTCCCAATCAGACAGGTTCACAACTCCCAAACACATCATTCAGAAGTTTTTAATAAACAACTTCATTATAAAAACTTTTTTTTTGAAAATGTAATTCTGTAAAACATTGAAAAATCTACTTTAACAAAGATATGCCCTGTGCATTTTCTAATGGCACTTATACTTTACAATTAAAAACCTTGTTTTATATAAAGCCAAAAATACTCCAAGAGGTTATTCACTGTGTTTACAAAGTGCTAGAAGATTTTTGTCTTGTATTTTTCTCTCTTTAAATAATCTGGAGTTACAAAAGAGTGGCTCCAAAGCCTTGACCGCTGGTAGGGAGGGAGAAGCATGAGAAGTGGTGTTTTAGGAGTTCTAGTGCCAAATATGCAGAGGTGGAGAGGTGTGAGTGGGAAGAATCAGCTAAGCAAGTCAGCTGACACACAAAGAAATTGAACTGGAATTTTTCCAAACCCCTCCATGGAGGCACTAGATTATTATGGAGAACACCCTTTTCCCTCACCACAGACCCCACTCTCCAGAGGCAAAGGTCACGGCCAATTCCTTCCACAGCAGGTTCAGAGCTCCAGGAGAGGCCAGGGTGGGGTCCCAGAGGAATCTGGATTTTTCTGGCCAACACCTGCCTAAGGCAAAGTTTCTTATTACATAAATATCCTTGTTAAAAAGCAAAATATTGATCCTGTACAATATAACCTGTTAAAAAAAAAATCGTGCTTACAAACAGCTCCTAGATAAGAGGGGAGGTGGAGAGAGGATGGAGAAAACAGCTACCGAAAGGGAGGGGGGAATTTAAAGGACTACTAGGGAAAGTTTTAGGGTAGTGGAAGAATTCCAACTTAGGACAATATCTATGAGCAAAAAAGTAATCACACCTGCTTCCCGGATTTCAATTAAGAAAATGCCATTTGTAAAAGGTTGGGGGGGGGAACCTCATTGGTGCTCCTTTCCCTGCCTCCCATCTCTTTAAGACGATGCAGAGATCTTTTGAGCTGACATCTGGGCATGCTATTCCCTTACTCCCAGGACTGGACTCAGCCCTGACCAGCTACTGTGTAGGGTGGGAGGGGGACAGCTCATTGCCGATAGAGGCTGGAGGTGGCAGAGAAAGGGGACATCACCCCTTTTTTTCCTGGTCCCTCATTCGTCTTTGCCACATGCCATGGCTCCTGTCCTGGGCAGCCGCCCCTCAGGTTTTCATGGCCTCAGTAAGCATACTGAAGTGAGTTTGGGTACTGAGTGTAGGATAAAGCCATTCTTATCCTTTGAACCAGGCCACTAAGGCTTTTTTTTTTTTCCCTTCTCCCCCTCCCCCCACCCCGATTTTAGGAAGGGAGGTTTAAGAAATGGCTGGCTAGCTATGGTCCAAAAAAAAAAGGTGAAGGCAGATATTATTCCTCTGTACCAGCAAAGTTCACAGTGATAGGAAAATTCCTTGTGGGTGGTGAGGACACTGAGGGAGGAGGAAAGGAAAGACAGGATAGACGGCAAGACACAAAAGTGGGGAAGGCAAGGAGAAAAGACAAGAGGTGGGGGGTTAAACAGTTGCTTTGCCAGTCCTACGACTTTCCCAGCATCACTTACAGGGAGAGAGAATTCGAGGGAGAGACAGGAAAGGGCAGGCAGAGAGGACAGGACTCCTCTAACAGCCCAGGACTTTGTATTCTGCAGCAGAGGCCCACAGGCCTCTGTAAACTGAGGGTGTAGGGAAGGTGGCAGTTAAGGGGAGAAGGGTTGCTGGGTCTAGTGATGAAGACCAGATACAACAAGGAGAATGGCAAGAGTGAGTCCCAACTGGATTCTCACATACTATTGCCTATAATACGAGTCCCAATAACATGCACAGCATGCAGGAGGTGACTGCGTACCAAGGTAGACGCTTTTTAAAATAAACCTTAATAGTCCCTGGGACTCACTGAAACTAATTTTTAGAAGCAAATCATCTAGTCTGATTCTAACCTTACCAGACATTTTAATATCTGGTTTTGTTTTTTATTTAACGGTATCCCAAGCTACCCTGCCTATATCGAAACACACTTACTCCAAATTGCTTCCAATCAAGAGCTAGGGAGCTAAATTTTAAGGCTTTCACCTCAAACAAGGAGTATTGGCCTGGGCTGAAGCAGAAACCTGAGTCCTGGACCTACTCAGTTCCTGATGACAAACCAAGTGAGCCTAGACAGAAGGCAGGTGAGGGAGGACTGGGAGGAGGCTGAGGCAGTTCCTTGGTAGTTTGTCCTGAAACCCTAGTGGGAAGTCAGCATCAGGCACCTCCTGAGAGAAGTGCCCAGAAACTGCTGACTGCATCTGTCAAGAGTTAACAGTAAAGAGGTAGAAGTGTGTTTCTGAATCAGAGTGGAGATGTCTCAAGGGTCCCACAGTGGAGGTCCCTGAGCTGCCTCCCTTCCGTGAGTGGGAAGAGTGAAGCCCATGAATAACTGAGATGAAGCAAGGATGGGGTTCCTGGGCTCTGGGCAAGGGCTGTGCTCTCTATAGCAGGAAGCCCCACAAGTCAGAAGAGAAGAACTAATCATCTGTTGCAAGAAACCTTGCTGGATACTAGGGGCAAAACTGGAGACGGGGACGGTGGCACAAGAAGAAAGTGGAAGTTATTTGACAGAGAGCAAAGAAGCCTATGCACAGTGGCTGAGTCCACTGCAAAGTGGAAGGGACAGAAGGGACATTGTGGATAAGGAAAATTTTGGTTTAGGACATAACAATGTACCCATAGATTACGACTTAACTATGTGCCCATTCCTAACTTTCTGCAAACTCTTCTTCCAACAATTCCACAACTTCCTGGAAAAGGGACAGGTGGGAGGAAGACAAATGAGGGGCTCAGACCTCCTCCTTTGCTATCCACACCAACCCAGAGTCTCTGCTTCCAAGATTGATAACAACAGCTCATGATGTTCAAGGTGGGGACTATGGGATGGGGAGGTGACAGATGTGGGCATGCCTTTCATTTCTTCCCCTCTCCAGTTCAAGAGGAGGATGAGGGGGTCATAATGTACTTGGAGAAAAACAAACTGCAGACCTGTGAGAAAACTGCTCCAATCTTCTTGCCCGTCTTCTGTGGACACTGCCGAGGAAGGCAGGAACAGATGCAGTCATGGAAGATGGCAGAGACTGAAGCAGTCCAAAGTCAGTTTATTTCCCCACGGGGGAAAAATGTGACCTCAAGTGAAGAGAAGTCAGCAAGACCCGACTCCGCCTTGTAAACAGGACTCCAGATAACACCAGGTACCAAATGGTTCAGGCTGGTGCCAACTGGAATGGACTGATGGGAATGGATTCACGGTGTGTAAACAGTGTTCACTGCAATCATCCTAAGGCTAACAGCTTGGCAAGGGAGGTGAAATGGTGTGTCTGAGGCGACTGTGTAAACGGTACCGTTGCTGGACAACACTGACTGAAAACAGAGGCGCTGGTACAGTAGGCATAGGTGGGCGGGAAATAAAGGCCCTCTCTCCTGCCCATTGGTTGGAAGCAGGCGATGGAGCCAAGTGACCTTCTAGAGCAGGGCCTGACCAACCGACTGCTGTGGGGTCTGCAGGTTGGAACCAGAAGGCGGGCTTCTTCAGCAATTTCTCTTGAGGTCGTCCAAGGTGAAACCCTCTGTGTCTCCAAGAGGCCTTCCCATTCTCCAAAGAGGAGGAGGTTCTGGCGCTTTGGAGAGGAAGAAGGCTAAGTGTGGCTCCCGATTCAGGTCAAAAAAAATAAAAGCAAAAATACCTGAAGTCCTATGGTATGAGATCTTTTCACAGGGTTGGGGCTCAAGGCTCCTTCTGGAATTGATCCTGGAGCCTAAACCCCCAAACCAAGTGCTCCATACAGACACTGGAATTTTTTTTTAACCCAGCTCTGAAAGCTCAGCTGCCTTCATGGGGGACACGGACGGGGTGGGTACTAAGGCTCCCTAACAGAGCCAAAAACTGAGCTGAGGGCCTCTGTGGGGGCTACTGGAATGCTTGGTGGAAACGAGGCAGGGTGGTGCTACTCAGACCAGATGTGAAGACCGGAGGCAAGGAGTGCAGCGGCCCAAAGTTCAGTGGTCCCCCAGCTCCTGGGGAATCTTGAGGCTGAGCTTGCAAAGTGGTGAGCAGGGGCTGTGCCTCGGCCTGGGAGTAGCCCATGACCAGGCCTCCTGTGGCCCCAGGTGGGTTACACGGGGGCAGGTTGAGTGGAAGAAAGCCCAGTAGGTGGGAGAAGTCCACATTAGCAGCGCAGAGGGCCTCAGAGAGGTTGGCGGGGCTCTTGGCAAGCAGTGCTTCATCTAGGAGGGCCGCAGCTGCCGCCGGCTGAGGTGAGGCGGGCTGGGGTTCAGCGGATGAGAGAGACAGGCTTCCAGGAAGCTCTGCCAGAAAACTATCCACCTCCACTTTGGGCAATTTGTCGGGCAAGTATGAGGTAGATCCAAGCTGGTATTTTGGAGGGAGCTGAGCTGGGGAAGAGATAGGTGAGGATTCCAGAGGGTAGCTCATACCCATGGGCAGCGTGTTGTGCACCAGGGAGTGTGGCACACCCGTGCTGGGCATGGTAGGGATGTGGGTGCCATACATGCCCATGGGCAACATGCCAGGGAAGGCCTTGGTCCCCATTACGTCCCGAGAGGCCATGCACAGCACAGGGCTCAGCTCTTCCTTCACACTGACTGTGGAGCTGCAGCTGAGTAGGCCTAACATGTCCACTGGCTCTGTCTTGATCTTGAGCAGCTCCTGTGAGTGGCTCTTCTTGACATGACGCGTCAGGTGGTCCTTACGGCCAAACCGCTGGGCACAGTACTGGCACAGGAAGTCCTTACGACCTGTGTGCACCACTAGGTGCCGCCGTACATCCTTACGAGTATAGAACCGCCGGTCACAGTGGTCACAGGGGTGCTTCTTCTCCTTGGCACCGCCTGCTACCCGGCGTGAGTGGGCCTTCAGGTGCTCTAGCAGGGCCTGGGTACTCTCAAAGGTCTGCAGGCACACCTTGCAGCTGAGGTCACCGCTGCTGGCAGCATGCATGGCCAGGTGGCGCCGGTAGCCCAGCTTCGTATTGTAATTCTTACCACACTCAGAGCAGTGGAGGGCCTCTTTGTTAGGGTCATGGGTCTGCAGATGATTCCGCAGATGGTCCTTGCGGTGAAACATCTTATCACAGTACATACACTGGTGGGGTTTCTGGGCTGAGTGGGTGGCCATGTGCCTGGGGTAGAGAAGGGAGAAAGGGGAGAAAGCAGAAAGAGGGGAGATCACAAGGGATGACTGGACAACCAAGGTGTCCATTAATAGGAAACTAGATACAAAAACTATGGCAAAGGCTTGCAATGCAATATCAAACTAATTATATTCCACAGATATCCTTACCTACCTGCAAAATAATGTGTACTGATATTCTTTGCAGCATTGCTGGTAGTAGCAAAAAAATCAGCAACAATCAGAAAGTCCAATCTATTAATAGGTAACTGGTTACAGAAATTATGGTAAGTCCATAAAATGACTCAACTTTTCAAAAAATGAGGCTTCTATGTACTTACAAGGAATATGCTGCTAAGAGACAGGAAGCAGAAAAAATGAGGCAGAATAGTAGATGTAGAATAGTATTCTATGTGAAAAGGGGAAAAACACATGTATGTTTGCTTGCATATGCCTAAAATATTTCTGGAAGGATATACAAGAAATCGATACCAGTGGCTGCCTATGGGAAAAAGAACCAAACAGCTTATGGATGAGTGTGATGGAGAATTTTCATCATATAAGTTTTGGTACCTTCTGAATTTTGAATTACGTGAATCTATTTCCTTTTTTAAAAAATTACGTTTCAATAATCTAAAATGATACAATAAAAAGAAAATGAAATATATCTAAATTTCCAGTCTGAGCACAGTGGTGCATGCCTGTAATCCCAGCACTATGGGAGCACAAGGCAGGAGGATCATTTGAGTCCAGGAATTTGAGAACAACATAGCGAGATCCTGTCTTTACAAAAATATTAAAAATTAGGTGGGCATGGTAGCATGCACCTGTAGTCCTCAAGAGGCTAAGGCAGGATTACCTGAGCCCAGGAATTCGAAACTGCAGTGAGCTATGATCGCACCACTGCACTCCATCGTGGGTGACAGAGTGAGACTTTGTCTCTAAATAAATAAACTTCCTTATCTAGAACAAATTTCCAAGATATATAGGGCTAAGTCAAAACAGGAAGTTCAACACAGTGCATGTAATACAATCGTTTTTGAAAATAAAAAAGGGAATATACATGTTTGAATGTCTCAGGAGGATACACAAAAACCAACCCCCAGCTGCCTTTTGAGGAGCAAACACCCCTCTCTACATTACCACGTCAGTTACATCACAGGAGGTTGACAGTAACCCACACAGGCATGCGCACTCTTAGGGTGCTCATGCTGGAGAACCATTCATTCTTCACTGCATGCCTGTTTGTACCATTTGAATTGCTTGCCATGTTAACCAGTAACACTTCAAGAAATGTTTTAATGGTATGGCACTTCAGTGTCTGTTGGTTTACCTGATCCCATATGGTTGAAAAGTGGCTCAGAATCCAGGAACTGCAATTCACAGCTCCACAGCAGATTGAGAATCAACTCAGCACCCACTGTTTGCCAGGCTCTGCATAAGTTGTGTCATTAACCTTTATCTCCAGACAAGGAGTCTGAAACAGGCCTTCAGGAGACCTATGTTCAGTCAGGTATGCAACAGCTGTCTCTCGTACAGCAGTGATCCTTTCTCCCTGGAGGGTATCAAACATACGCACTGCCCACATGCTGCAAGCGTATGCTCAAGACTGTGCTGGTTACTGTCAACCTCCTGTGATGTAACTGAAAACGTAGAGAGGGAGGTGCTGAGTGATCCACTGTTCATTTCCCTCATTTTGCAGGTGAGGAAACTGAGGCCCAAAGAGGTTTAATACCTCACCTAAAATCACACAGTAAATTATATGTGGAGTCAGGGCTCCTGCCTCCTGACCCAGAACTTTTCCTGCAGCCTCCCACTGGGAACCAGACCATCATTAAGAAAGTCTAAGAAGGCCGGGTGCAGTGGCTCATGCCAGTAATCTCAATACTTTGGGAGTCTAAGGTATGAGGACTGTTTGAGGCCAGGAGTTTGAGACCACCCTGCACAACTCAGGGAAGAGACTCTGTCTCTAGAAAAGATACAAAAATTAGTGGGTGTGGTGGTGGTGCATGCCTGTGGTCTTAGCTACTCAGAAGGCTGAGGCAGGAGAATCACTTGAGCCCAGGAGTTTGAGGCTGCAGTTAGTTTAATGATCACTCCACTATACTCCGGCTTGGGCAAAAGTGAGACCCTAGCAACAGGAGCTTTGGGAGCCAGTGTGGCTCAGGTCAGTTGTTCGGGTGCTTGAGGAGACAATTCTACACGTTCAAGGCCATCCTGGGCAACCCATGAGAAAAAAAAAAAATGAGACCCTGTCTCAGAAAAAAAAAAAGAAAGCCTAAAAGTATGGCCTTAACTGGAGTTCCCTTAAGATACAGGAGCACACAGAGAATCAAAGCACTCCTGAGGACCACAGAACTGTCAAGAGGACAATCCTAGCTACCATACTACCCTTTGCCTATTTTAGTCCCTTCCTATTTAACTGTTTTCCAGGTGAGGAACTGAGGCTTTTGTGGTCTTCTTGTTCATATATTTATTTGTTTACTGTCTATACCCACCATTAAGACCGTAAACCCAAAGAGGGCCAGCACCCCCACGTGTCTGGCTCACTACTTCATCCCTCACACCAAGCACTGTGCCTGGTACAGAGCAAGAGCTCAATGACGTTGGGCAGATGAACAGATGGTTGGATGACTGTGCATCAGGCCAATCTATCTCATTTCTAAAGGGCAAGATCATGGTTCCTCTAATGGAAAGGATAAAATCAAAATTGCCCATGTTTTTTTTTGTTTTGAGACAAAATCACTCTGTCACCCAGGCTGGAGTGCAGTGGCACAATCTCAGTTTACTGCAACCTCCTTCTCCTGGGTTAAAGTGATTCTTCTGCCACAGCCTCCCAAGTAGCTGGGACGACAGGCATGCACCACCACGCCCAGCTAATTTTTATTTTTAGTAGAGATGGCCAGGCTGGTCTCTAACTCTTGGCCTCAAGTGATCTACCCACCTCAGCCTCCCAAGGTGCTGAGATTACAAGTGTGAGTCAACATGCCTGGCCCAAAATTGCTTTTGGCCATGCCTCCCCATCCTCACCAAAGCAACCAAAGCTGTTCTTCTCTATCTGCCTTATGTCAGGGCTTTTACATTTCATTTCACTTTAAGTAAGGGTTCTTGGGCTTACAAGTTTCAGAAAAGCAGCTGACCCAGTGGGCAACAGGGAGACAGTAATAGTTATCTGAGTAAGTGGCAGGCTGATTCAGTAGAAGAGGCACTGCAGGGCCTCTGAAGCTGTATGACCTTGGGTAAGTTATGTCCCTACTCTGAGCCTCTACTTTAAAATTTACAGACTGGACCAGAAGGTCTACTTTTCCTTCTAAAGTTCAAATACTGATTTCTAACTTCTAGCTAAAATTCTGACCATCACCTGACAAAGGTAAGGAAAGCAGTATTAAAAAAAAAATGTTCAGGGCTAAGTGCAGTGACTCATGCCTGTAATCTCATGGCTTTGGGAAGTCGAGGTGGGAGGATCACTTGAGCCCAGGAGTTTGAGACCAGCATGGGCAACACAGCCAGACTCCCATCTCTGCAGAAAATTAAAAACATAGCCAGGTGCAGTGGTTCAAGCCTGCAATCATAGTTACCTGGAAGGATGAGGTGAGAGGATCACCTGGGCCCTGGAATTGGAGGCTCCAGTGAGCTGATTGTACCATTGCACTCTAGCCTGGATGACACAGCAAGACTCCCATCTCTTAAAAAAAAAAATGCTCAAGGCTGCCGGACATTGGCACCCAGACCATCACTAAGAAGGTCTAAGAAGGTTAGCTGCAGTGGCTTACGCCAGTAATCCCAATACTTTGGAAGGCAACCCATCAGATTCTAGTGTCTGAATCATTTTTTAGTGAGTGACTTCAACTGTTTGGCATTCAGGGTATACCTGTAGGACAAATTAACCTCCACTCTTCTGCTACAGGTTAAAAACCCACACTAGGCAGGGTCTCTCTGCTTTTGTCTTCTGGGAACCTCGGGGCAGGAAGAGACATAAAGTGTCACCTACCTATACAGCTTGTATTTGGAGGCAAAAGCCTTGCCACAGTGCAGCTGAGGGCAGCTATATGGTCTCTGCTCTGGTTGAGGGAGGCTGTGAGGCCTCAGCTTCTCCCCATTTGAGAAAGGTGTCCCCGAAATTTCACATTGGCACTTCACTTGACTCTCTGCCTCCCGGCCCCGAGGCCTGGGAACTAGTTTCCAGCCCACTTCCTCCTCCTGCTTTGCATCTTGAATCCAGGGGGGGACGCTGGTGAAAAATGTGGTCATGGCAAGGCTAACGGCAAAGGGCCATGTTATTCAGAAAGCCTCCCCATCCGCTCCACACGGGCTTTCAGCTCTGTCACAGCCTCGAACGCAGCTTTCAGAAAACAATCTCTTCACCTGAAACATCAGAACACCTGGTGTTAGGGAGCCCAATACCATGAGAACATGGGCTCTGGAAGCAGACAGATCCCATTCCAATCCCAGCCCTTCCACTTAGAAGCTGTGTGACTTTCAGCCAATTACTTACTTCCCTGGGCTGTTTCCTCATTTATAAAACGGGCATAATAATCTCCTAAATTGTAAACATGTTTTAAGGATTAAATGAGCTCATTAATATAAAGCATTCAGCAGAAGGCTGGGCATCCATTAAGTGCTTAGTAGTAGCTACTATTACTAGTACCATCTAGGCTAATAAGAAACAAGATAAACTGAGGAACCAAAACCCCCAGAACTTCAAACTTTCTCTTCTGGACCTCACTTTTATATCCTTTCCATCAAACCTAGAGATAGTGGTTCCTCCATCTCATTACTCTGGCACCTCCTCGTCCACTACTATCTACATTCTCCTCCTGATGGAGGTGCTAAGGAGCAATAAAATGCCCAAAAGGCAAGAGAGAAGGAAGGGGAAGCCTCTACTTAGGAAATTTACATCCTGGATGGTCAGCCCTGGTACCAGATGTGTTTCTTAGCAGTGCATCAACATCAGGAGGGTCTGTCTGAGAAGGCAACAGCAGATTCTTAGCATTTTCCTTAAACCAGGATTTGTCTCATCCTAACCCCTACCACTTCTTTAGGTCTCTGTGTCTCAGGGCCCAGATCATCCTTTTTTAGCAAAGCCTGTCCAATACCCCCAGGTGCTGAGGAGCCCCTCCTACAGACCCTCAGAGTATATATGCACATCTCCACCAGAAGCAGGTAATGTTCCGGCATTAGAATTTAGGTCTCTCCAAGAGTCTGATTCTTCAAAGGCTCAAATCATATCTCTTTCATCTCTACATACCTAATATCTAGAAAAGGAATCTCAACTTTCTTTCAGATAGGTAAACTAGTCACTGAATGCAGGTTGATTTTCAGGGACTAACCTACGTACAGGTAGTTCTGGTCTAAACTGGGTTCGCAGCTATTCCCAACTGGGGAGCCAAAATCTTGAAGTCTGATTCTTTCTCTTGTTGAATAGAAGGGGGGATGTGCAAGGATGACACAGCTCCTTTCCGGATACCAATCCAGAGGGAGAGGATGGGAGTTACCGCACTGACTCTCAAAAGGGACCAAGAGACCCACATTCATACTCCCAAGCTTACCACAGATTACCAACCACAATGCAACCTGCTATAACAGGGGGATTCCCTCTGACAAGATCATGCCAAAATTTGATCATGAGGCTTTTCCATGTGAGGAGAGAAAAGGGGGTATCTGGGGATTATCCACGAGAATATGGGGAGGGCTCCAACTGCACAAACTAGCTGTGGGCCACAGAATGCTTGCTCAGCTCATTAGCACCTGCTGCTTACAGCGACCATTCATCCAACAGACTGGCCGTGAACAAGATGATGGGATCAGCGGGTTCATGCCCCAGAGAGCTTTGCTCATCATTAACATGAGCTACGTCCTGTTCAGGAATCATTCCTCTTGTTGAAGAAACACTGTGATGTAATATGATAAACATGTCCCCATCACAAGTGGAGATTTGTCTAGAAAGATCTGCATAAAGATGGCTGCATTTTGCATAAATCACATGCTGGGGAGGAGTAGGTGGCACTAAAAACCAGTCCCACTTAAGCCTTCGAGTCATTATGGCATATGTGCCTGCTTCACTATAAACCTCAAAGGCCTGTGACCTTGGGCTTTCATTGTTTAAGTCCCCTCCTCCTTTGCAAGGGTGGAATTACCTGTTTATAATGCCAGCGATTACTATGCACCTTGGAATTGAGTAGAGAGTGTGCTCAGTGTGCATGTTTAGATTGGAGGGAATTACCCTACCTTCAAAGTCAAATTCTGGTCCCCCTTCATTTAGAAATCATGCACCTCAGCCTCTGGAAAGTTGGGAATAGCAGCCAGAAGGAAACAAGTCACATCAGTTTGGCTGATGAGAGAGAGAAGCCTAGCCCTGGAAACTCCACACAAACTCAGAAAGAGAACATTACGTCCCCACCTCCCACACGTCTACCTCATCTGTTCTCCTGAACAAGCACAAACAAGACACCGTAGTTTAGTAGGCTACTACTGAAAGAGTGAGTAATGGGCTTCTAGGAAAGAGGCTGGTGGTGGCTAAGGAGCTTGTACTGATAGAACCAAAGGAAGAAAGCAGCAGCCATGTGCTTGCCTTGATCTGCTTTTAATGGGGCTATGTCTTCACAAAGAAAGGAGCCAACACCCTGATCCTACTCCCCTATACTTTTCAAAAGGCACAGGGAAGTCACTACCTACAGTCACCAGCAGCCTCTTGGATAACCAAAGCTGCTAGTGTTACCTAGGAACCCTTTTGGGGATCTCATCTGTCTGTCTGTCTGTCTCTCTGCCCTTTGTCTGCAAACTCCTCTAATCCAGAAAGATTCCTGGGTTTGTCTCACATAATCAGAAGGCCTGTTCCTTCAGACTTGTCCTTCCTCAGCAAAACTGTGAAAGAATTCTACTTCTCTTTCAAAGCTGCTCTTCTGGTCTCACATTTTAACCTTAATGACTACAGAGAAGCTGACAGAACCTGTTTCCATAAAACAAACACAATCCTTCCTAGTTACTGGTATCACTCAGTATATTTTCAGCCTAAGATTCTTTCTAGTACCTGATCTGAAAGGGGAGGTAGCACGGAAAGAACCTTGGACTTGCTATCAGAAAAGCTGCTACTGACTAGCTGGGAAATCATAGGTTACTTTAATTCTCTGAACCTCAGTTTCCTCACTTTCTAAAATAGGGATTTATTTTCCTTACCTATAAGATTCGTACAGAAGATTAAGTGAAATAATACTCTTGAAAGTGGCTGACATAAAATGTGTACCAAATACATGCAGTGCCTTCTCTGAGGTCTAAGCCATGTCCGTCTCTTTTTCCACAGAAGGCCCGAGTAGTACTTCTTTTTTTCCTCTTTAATGTCACTTCTCAGGCCTCAGAGTAAGTTTCCTTCCTTTCCCAACATTTCCCACAGAATGTAGTCTTCTCCTTTTCCCTCAAAACTAACCCTCGGCACATACCCCTTTAAAGAGCCCCTTACTTTACCGCCCTCCAGGCACCGTCTCCTGGGCCAGAGTTCTCTCTGGAGCAGATAGCCACTTTCCTATACCCTTTTCTATTATTAGGGCTCCATATCCCAAACAGGAATGCTTGCTAAAAACTCTGTACGGTCCTCTTTGGAACCTGAAACTGAGACATATTTCCCCCCAGTCTGTCCATCCCCTGTTATGTGCTATGATGCCTGCTGCCCTCTGATGAAACTATAGTTTTATGGTGTTACATCATCTCTATAGAAACTGCGTTCTTTCTCCATTATTAGCCTGTTTCCTCATCTGTAAAGCTAAAAATACTTACCTCACAGGCTTGCTGTAAGGATTATTTTAGTGAGGTATGCAAAGGGCTTAGCACAGGGCTTGGCCTGCTAGAAGCACCCAACAAAAGAGAACTATTATCTTTGTTTTTGTATTGAGTTGCATGTTCCCACCTTCTGCTGCCACACTCAAATTCTCCTAACTCCCCGCTAAAAAACTGTTGAGAGATAACGCCCCTGCACAAGGAAAGGGTTAATCTTCGAGTGTTCTTAACTAAAGAGACCCACAGAGGATTAACAGCTCCACTTCAGTGACTACCCTAAAATAGCTTTTATCCTCCTGCCCAAGAGTTACTTGGGGATCCGAAGAACTCAATTCAACACCTGCCGCAGGAAATAGACCCGGAACGTTCCTTGGGGTAGAATCTTTCCTGAAGCAGAACCCAAAATAGCAACTGGGAAATTATAAATAGACTTAGAGGAAAGAAGAAAAAAAAAAAAAAACAGATCCTGATCTGGGAATCAGAAACAAATCCTAAAGACACACTGGTTGGCTGGAAAACAGTGAGAAAAGGGGAAATGGGAATGCTGTTGCCCCCCCTCCCCTGCTTCGCCCACTCCAGAGTGGTGGGAGAATTAAATTACAGGGAGGCTGGAGAGTCTCAATGACTTGCATCATTCCAAGAAACATCAAACAGGATTAACAGGGGTTGGATTTACTCTCAGGCTGCTAATTCTTCTGTCAGTGTAGATGGGCCCTCTTTGGAGTCCCTTTGATTCACTATTTCCTCGGATTCCTGCTGCCTCCCACTCCTGGGGAGGCCTTGAACAAATGGCTGCAACTCACCACAACCCCATTTTCATGGGGAGAAAACCCGATTCGACACCCCCGCCCCTCACCTTAGGAGGGAAGGGTTAGAAACCCAAGGCCAGACTAACAACAGTCTCAGGCTGACAGGTGGAAAAACACACAAGCCAAGAGACAGGCTATGCTTGCAGGTGAAAGCACCGATTCCCCCCCCCCCAGTTTTCCCCGTATCCTCCACCTAACAGGGCCCTTTCTCCCCACCAAGGTGGGCCGCAGCCTGGGTCCCAGGCCAGGTTTTAGACCACCCCACTGTGGTGTAGGAAAGGTTCAATTTCCCGGGGCCTGGGAGAGATGGGAGTGGATGAGGGCTGGAGAAGCAAGGGAAATTCAGGGAGAAGTCTGGAGGGAGTCTCTGAGATGGGAAGAGCGAGGATCGGAAGGAATCATGAGCAAGTTTCCTGGGTCTCTAAGGGAAACCCACAAGAATGAGATGGGGGATTCTAAGGGTTGGAGGGCTGTGCAGGTTGGAGATAGAAGTGAATCCTCTGAATTTCAAGAGGGTCTCAAAATGGGCAACGGGATGGAAGATGTCGAAAGCTTGGCAGTATGGTCACTGAGGAGGGAACTACGGTGGGGCTTATCCGAGTTCTCCAGACCCAGATATTTAAAGGAAGCCTCAAAGGGGGTTATATAAGTCTGGAAAATGAAACAGGGTACAGAGCGGGCTATCTGGAGCAGGAAAGGGGGTTATGTGGGTCTGGGTAGGCGTGTCGAAGGGAGGGAGCAGGTGCAGCTTATCTGCGTCCCCAGACCCGGGTCCCTGGTAAGGTCAGCAGCGCGTTATCTGGGTCTCCAGGGAGCCTGGGGGTCGGGAATGGGAGACCCTCAGAACTGCGTCTTTAAGTCTCGGAAGGGACGGGGCCAGTGACTTCCTCGGGTCCCACAGACACAGGTATGGGTCCAGGGAGAGTTTTCGTCACCCCGGGGCCTATCTGGGCCGGGTTGGCGCAGACCGGGCCCCGGGTCGGGGATGTGGGCGACCGCGCTGAGGGGCCCAAGATGAGGGGCGCCGCCGCTCCGGGTACAGGGCGCGCGGACGTAGCGAGACGGCCTCCCGCCCCGCTCCCCACCGTCCCCTGGGGCCCTCGTCGGCACTCACCGCGCTCGGGCTCTGCCAGGCCCGCTCAGGCCCCGGTAGTGGCGGCGGTCGGGCCATTGTGCGGTGCATTGTGGGAGCCGCGCGAGCGGGCGCTCGGGTCGTGGAGGGGGCGGTGCCGCGGGATCTCTATGGTCCCGCCCGCCCGCGGGCTAGAGCGGCCAGGGCGGTGCGCGGGCGGCGCGCAGGGACCGCCGGGAGCGGGGCGGGCGCTGGCGTACCTCCTTCCCTCCCCGATTCTGTGGGGCGGTTGGCTCCGGCTCCCCGGCCGACATGGGCGCCGCCGCGTGGTCACCGCTGCTGCATATGGCTCTCCTGCTGCTGCTTCTGCCGCTCCCGGGGATGCCTGCGGGCTCCTGGGACCCGGCCGGTTACCTGCTCTACTGCCCCTGCATGGGTAAGGCCTCCCGAGCCCTCTGCTCAAATGGAGAAACTGAGGCCAGGAGAGGAGAAGCCACTCCTCTGATGCGCCCAGAGACACCTTCACAGGTCCAAGAGAGAACCTCAGAGAGGGGCAGGGCATGCTCTTATCCTCTCTGCCCTAGTCGCAAGGACACAGAGGGGCCAACGTGTCCAGCCTTCCATTTGACAGATGAGAAAACTAAGGCTGGGAGAGTTTACGTGACTTGCTCGAGGTCTAAGCCAGCTCAGGGTCCAGTAAATGGAGTTAATGGGGCAGAACTTGTCACTGACCAACCCCGGCTCCTGGTGTTTCCTTCATTCATTCAGCAAGTATCTATGGGGCCCCTGTTCTATGCCAGGCCCTGTTCTCTCTACTGGGAATACGCCAGTGAATAAGACAGGCTCTCCCCGTGTCCGTGTAGAGCCTTCACTTTAGTTGGGGAAGACAAACAATAGAGAATAAGTAGGCCAGGCGGATGGCTCACTCCTGTAATCCCAGCACTTTGAAAGACCGAGACAGGAGGATCACTTGAAGCCAGGAGTTTTCGAGATCAGCCTGGGCAACGTAGTGAAATCTAACCTAAAAAAAAAAAACAACTCTGAGTATGGTGTCATGTGCTTGTAGTCCCAGCTACTTGGGAGGCTGAGGTGGGAGGATCGCTTAAGCCCGGGAGTTCAAGGCTGCAGTGAGCTCTGATTGTGCCACTGCACTGCCAGCTTGGGTGACAGAGTGAGACCCTGTCTCAAAACAAGCAAACCCAAAAAGGGATAAACATTAAAAAAAATAAGTACATAGTTTCATAGAGGATGACGGATACTAAGGGAAAATAAAGAGAGCAGGATAAGGAGAATCTAGAGGCCATGCCAGCTGCATGGTGGAAATGGGTGTGGTGGATCATCATTGTAGAAATGGAGCATCATTCCTTCTTAAGGCCCCCAGTGGCTTTTAGACTCCTGACCATGGCTTTCAGGGCCCTGCATGATGTGGCCCCCTCTGGCCATCTCCACAACTCCCTTCTCTGTTGATCCTCCAGCTGCAGCCACATTTAATCTCCTTTGTATTCCTCACACATGCTCAGGTCTTCAGCCCGTGCTGCTGCATGTGCCAGTCCCTATGCCTGGAACCCTCCCCTTCATTTCTGCCTGACCAGCTGTTTCCCATCCTTCAGGTCTCAACCTAAATGTTACCAGAAAGGACTTCACTGACCTCTACCCAAGTAATCTCAGTACCCTATCACCACTTTTTTTTAATCTCTTTCTGGCAATTATCAACATCTCTCATGTATTTGTTTACACGTTTAGTGTCTCCTTAGTGGACTCTTGAGTGCCTTGGGGGCAGAGGCCTTGTCCTTCTTGTTCATTCCTGTATCCCAGCACCTAGCACAGAGCCTGGCACATTGTGGCCTCTCAATCATATTTGTGAAATGAACAGATGCCATGTTGGGGTTAACAAAAGGAATCACACAGGCTTCTTGCCCCGGAGGCATTCATAGACTGAGGAATAGCCAGTACAAAGGCCACAAAGATATTTGAGGAAAATTGAAGAACTGAAGTAACTCAGAGCCAAGGTGGGAGGTAGAGGAGGGAGAGGGAGTATGGCAGGGGATTGGTGAAAGGAGCCCAGTGAATGAGGCATTCGAGTTGCCCCTCCATGTGCAGGTGAATGGAGATAGAGGTGGAAGGGCTCTTCTGGCTGAGGGACAACAAGAGCAGAGGCATGGGGTGGGGGCAGGAATTGTAGAGCATGTTGGGGAAACAGCAAGGATCCTGGATTGGTGGAAGTAGTTGTTGCAGGACCTGAAGATATCAGACCCAAGAATCTGGACTCGTTCTCATGCTGCCGGCTCCCCTAGTTCTCCTTGGTATCCCTGACTTTCTACCCCTGGCAACACAGCTTTTCTGAGCTCTGCATGCTGTATGCCCTCCCTGCCCCAGGCCTCACCTCACCCTCAATGTACCATTTCCAGGGCGCTTTGGGAACCAGGCCGATCACTTCCTGGGCTCTCTGGCATTTGCAAAGCTGCTAAACCGCACCTTGGCTGTCCCTCCTTGGATTGAGTACCAGCATCACAAGCCTCCCTTCACCAACGTAAGTACTGTTGACCTTGGCCCTTCTCCGCCCTTTCCTGGTCTTGCTTACTTAACCCTCCAAGTCGTCTGGGCTTTACCTCCCACTCCTCTGAGATTGCCCTACCTCCAGCCAGAACTGTCTTCACTGAAATAACAATGCCTAACATTTATCCAGCACCTGCTGTGTGCGGCTGCGTGAGAATTAGCTTATTTCACCCTCATCCTTGCCTGTGAGGAAACTGGGGTTTACAGAGGTTAGGTAACTTGCCCAAGATCACACAGCCTGTGAGTAGTTAGAGCTGGAATTCAAAGCCATCTTTGTCTGACTCCAGAGCCTGTGACTTGAACCTAAAGCCTCTGTTTCCATCCCTGATTGGCCCTACCCTCTGTGCATTCCATTGACCAGGGTGGTGGATGCTATTATCAATTTTAAAGGAGACATGGAGGCATAGATCATTTAATAACGTGTCCAAGGCCACAACGCAGGCAGTCTGGCTTTGGTGCTGCCTCTCACCCCATCAAGGGGCTCCCTTGTCATGCGATGCTCAGTAGCCTCCAGTTCCTTGCTTATTCTTTGCGTCTTCCAGTGAACTGGTGTTTGTTCATATTTTATCTCTGCGAACTTAATTAATATTTGATGAATTGACTTAATAATTTTTCAGTAGACATCAGAAATTATACTTAGTGTGAACAAAACACTTAATTTCATTCTTATAACCTTTTCTCTGCATAAGTTTTGCTTTTTCCTTTACATGCCAATATTTACAGAGATTTTTGAACAGAGGTTAAAAGCCAGAGTACCTGAAATCATAGTCTGACTTGGTCACTAGTTGCATAGCCTGGACAGGGTATTTTACCTCTTTGTGCCTCAGTTTCCTCATTTTTAAAATAAACTGGTAATGATTCTTGTTACTGTCTTGTGGTGAGAACTGAATGAGTCAGTGACAGTAACATGCCTTCAGTGTTGTCGTATGCCACCTCCCTTTTAGAATCAACTGAGCTCATCAATGTACAAGCTTAAGACAGAGCAAGTCCTCAGTTACTGGAAACCACTGATGTTCTGATAATTTCGCACTCACTTTTTTTTTTCTTTGACACAGATTCTTGCTCTGTCACCAGCCTGGAGTGCAGTGGCGCGATCTTGGCTCACTGCAACCTCCGCCTCCCAAGTAGCCTCAGTGATTCTCCTGCCTCAGCCTCCCGAGTAGCTGGACTACAGGCACGTGCCACCATACCCAGCTAATCTTTGTATTTTTAGTAGAGACGGGGTTTCACCATGTTGGCCAGGATGGTTTCGATCTCTTGACCTTGTGATCTGCCCTCCTCGGCCTCCCAAAGTGCTGGGATTACAGGCACGAGCCACTGCGCCCGGCCTCATACTCACTATTAGAGTGTAGGCATCACCCATCCATCTCCCTCTGGCTTGCTTGCCTCTGTCTCCTTGCCTTCTCAAACAGTTGTCTTTCCAAGTCCCCACTTCCTTGCTTTCTGTGGCTTATTAACCTGCCCTAACAAGGCTCTCCTTCGCCACTGTTAGCATTCTCCCTGAGGTCAGCAGTGACCTCCAAATTGCCAGGGGTTATTTCTCAGTCTTTCTCTCACCTGACTTCCTAGTGGCTCCTGATCCTGTGAGCCTGTCCTTCCTGAACTTCCCTGTTCCAAGACACCACCTGTCCTTGCTATAACCTAGCCTCTCAGCATTTTCCTCTTTGCACTGTATCAGGGGCTCCTTTCTCTCCACCCACTGTTTAGACGTCAGTGTTTCTCCTCTTTCTGTTTGCTTATTAGCTACGTGACCTCAGATGTTACCTAGATCCTGTATGCTTGGGTTTCTTCATAAGTAAACTGGAGATGGTTATACTCCTACCGCTTAGGATTAAATGAGTAAATCTATGTAAAGTGATGAGTGCAGCACCTGGCACTGTGTCAACATGCAATAAATATTAGTTGCTATTATTACCATTACTTGCTTTGCCATAAATATCTGTTGACTCTTGTGGCTTTTACTCTTCTCTATGTACCTCCCAAATTTATCTGTGGCCCAGATTCAGACTCCCCCCTGATTACAGGCCTGTGTTTCTTTTTTCTTTTTTCTTTTTCTTTTTATTTTTTATTTTGAGACAAGGTCTCACTGTCGCCCTGCTGAAGTGCAGTGGTATGATCATCACTCACTGCAGCCTCCATCTCCTGGGCTCAAGCAATCCTCCCACCTCAGCCTCCAAGTAGCTGGGACTATAGGCACCCGCCACCACACCTGGCTAATGCTTTGATTTTTAGTAGAGACAAGGTCTCACTATGTTTCCCAGGCTGGTCTCAAACTTCTGAGCCTTAGCAGCCCTCCTTCCTCAGCCTCCCAAAATGCTAGGATTACAGTGAGCCACTACACCCTGCAGAAATTTTTTTAGTTTTGTTTGTTTGTTTTCATTTTTGATACATACAGAGTCTCACTCTGTCACCCAGGCTGAAGTGCAGTGGTGCAATCTTCGCTCACTGCAGCCTCCACCTCCGGGTTCAAGTGATTTTTGTGCCTCCACTCCCAAGTAGCTGGGTCTACAGGCCTGCGCCACCATGCCTGGCTAATTTTTTGTATTTTTAGTAATGACAGGGTTTCACCATTTTGGCCAGGCTGGTCTTGAACTCCTGGCCTCAAGTAATCTACCTGCCTTGACCTTGCAAAATGCTGGGATTACAAGCGTGAGCCACTGCACCTGGCCAGAAATTTTTTCTTTTCATGGCAGAGTCTTGCTTTTGTCATCCAGGGTGGAGTACAGTGGAGCCATCTCAGCTCACTGCAACCTCCGCCTCCCAGGTTCAAGCGATTCTCCTGCCTCTGATTTCCCAAGTAGCTGGGATTACAGGCACATGCCACCATGCCTGGCTAATTTTTGTATTTTTAGTAGAGATGGAGTTTCACCATGTTGTCCAGACTGGTCTCCAACTCCTGACTTCAGGTGATCCACCCACCTCGGCCTCCCAAAATACTAAGATCATGGGCATGAGTGACCGCTCCAAGCCAGAAATTTTTTAAAGTCTAGAAAAATATGCCAGATGTGGTGGCTTACACCTATAATCCCAGCCCTTTGGGAGGCCGAGGCGGGTGGATCACCTGAGGTCAAGAGTTCAAGACCAGCCTGGACAACATAGTGAAACCCCGTCTCTACTAAAAATATAAAAGTTAGCTGGGTGTGGTGGTGTGTGCCTGTAATCCCAGCTCCTCAGGAGGCTGAGGCAGGAGAATCACTTGAACCCAGGAGGCGGAGGTTGCAGTGAGCAGAGATCGTGCCACTACACTCCAGCCTGGGTAACAGAGCAAGACTCCATCTCAAAAAATGAAAAATACAAAGATGAATACAACCAGCAGCCATGTAGCCACTATTAGAGTGATAATCATTAATACTTTTTCATCTTTGTTTCCTCTTCTCTTTTTGTTAATCAAATAAATAAAGCATTACAGATAAAGTTGGTAAAAGATGAAGTCTCTTTTTGGCCGCTGGGGCTAGTCCTGGTCCCTGAGCAACTATTGTGGATGTAGTGTATTTGGTGTGACTCCTTTGAAGTTCCTTCCTCTACTTTCACTATGGCACTGAGCATCCTGGTACCCATCTCCAGGTCCAAAGTGGAAGAACTTCTCTACTTCTCTACAGCACATAGTCAGGAGAAAAAGGTAATTTTTTTTTTTTTTTTTTGAGACAGAGTCTTGCTCTGTCACCAGGCTGGAACGCAGTCGTGCGATTTCAGCTTACTGCAACCTCTGCCTCCTGGGTTGAAGCAGTTCTCCTGCCTCAGCCTCCTGAGTAGCTGGGACTACATGTGTGCACCACCACGCCCAGCTAATTTTTGTATTTTTAGTAGAGACGGGGTTTCACCATGTTGCCCAGGGTGGTCTCAGTCTCTTGACCTTATGATCTGCCTGCCCCAACCTCCCAAAGTGCTGGGATTACAGGCATGAGCCACCACACCCGGCAAGAAAGGTACATTTTTGAGAGTCCCACTCTGTGGCCCAGGCTAGAGTACAATGACACAATAATCATACTGCAGTAAAGCCTCAACCTCTTGGATGCAAGGAATCCTTCCATCTCAGCCTCCCTAGTAGCTGGGACTACAGGTGTGTGCCACCACGCCCAGCTAATTTTTTAATTTTTTGTAGAGACGGTCTCGCTATGTTGTCTAGGCTGGTCTTGAACTCCTGGCCTCAAGTGATCCTTCTGCCTCGGCCTCCCAAAGTGCTGAGATTACAGACATTGGCTACCACACCTGGTCAAAAGGAGCATTTTAAATTCTATTAGATACTCACCAATTGCATCCCAAAGTGGTTGCTCCAAAATGCAGACTTCTGCTACCAGCCGTGTACAAGAGTGCCCATTTCCCCACGAGTTAAGCTTTTCAGTTTTTGCTGGTCTCATGAGTGAGAAGTAACTGATGCCTTGTTATAACTGTAATTTGCTTTTTCCTGATTACTATTGAGGTTATACGTCTTCTGAGTGTGCTTGCTATTTGGGTCTCCTTTGCTGTGAGTTGTTTACCCCTAACCTTTGCCCATATTTTCTCTTGGCATCATTTGTCTTTTTGTGATATCAGCAGGTGTTTGTTGTTTTTTTTTTTTTAAACAATATTTGTGTTAAAAAAAAAAAAACCTGCTGATACTGTTTGTTCTTTAGCTTGCACACTCTCCTGTTAGCCTGTCTCTATCCTAACTTTGGTGTCTTTTGACGGAAACTTTTCATTGTCATGTTGTCTGAACTGTCTTGGTCTTGGAGTGTTTTTTTTTTTTTTGAGATGGAGTTTCTGTCTGTCATCCAGGCTGGAGTGCAATGGCACAATCTTGGCTCACTGCAACCTCTGCCTCCCGGGTTCAAGCGATTCTCCTGCCTCAGCCTCCCAAGTAGCTGGGACTACAGGTGCTCACTACTATGCCCAGCTAATTTTTTTGTATTTTTGGTAGAGATGGGGATTCACCATGTTGGCCAGACTGGTCTCGAACTCCTGACCTCAAGTGATCCACCCACCTTGGCCTCCCAAAGTGCTGGGATTATAGGTGTGAGCCACTGCGCCCGGTCTTGCGTGTATTTTTTTTTTTTTTTTTTTTTGATACAGAGTCTCACTGTGTCGCCCAGGCTGGAGTGCAGTGGCACAATATTGGCTCACTGGAACCTCTTGGCCCCCAAGTTCAAGCAATCTCCTGCCTCAGCCTCTTGAGTAGCTGGGGTGCCTGCTACCACGCCTGGCTAATGTTTTTGTATTTTTAGTAGAGACAGGGTTTCACCATCTTGGCCAGGCTGGTCTTGAACTCCTGACCTTGTGATCCACCCAAAGTGCTGGGATTACAGGCGTGAGCCACCGTATCCGGCGAGTGTATTGTTTTAATAAATGTCTAAAGTAGTCATTGGGACACTGAGGCAGGATCTCTGCTTCTCCTTTTCCTGTAGCTCCATGTGTCCTACCAGAAGTACTTCAAGCTGGAGCCCCTCCAGGCTTACCATCGAGTCATCAGCCTGGAGGATTTCATGGAGAAGCTGGCACCCACCCACTGGCCCCCTGAGAAGCGGGTGGCATACTGCTTTGAGGTAGCAGCCCAGCGAAGCCCAGATAAGAAGACGTGCCCCATGAAGGTGGGTCCTGTGGGTTCAGAGGCCCTTTCTTTCTGTTCCATGTCCTCTGGGCCCCCGAGACTATGTCATGGCAAAATGTGGGGAAAGTCACAAGAAGGACTTAGGATAGAAAGATGGAGATTTAAGTCTTATTTCTGGTATTTGTTAGTGGAGCGGCATCACCTTGGGCAGAAGACTTTGCTTCTCTGAATCTTCATTTCTACCTACAAAATAGCGATGCCAGTCCCTGCTCTGTCTCACTCGTAAAGTATCATGAGGGCCAGGTGAAAGAGTGCTTGTAAACTGTAAAGTGCCATATCAGTAATAATAACTAATATTCACATAGCACTTACTGTATATGTCAGGTACCATGCTAAGAGCTTTACATGTATCAACTCATTTAATACTCACACTGTTCCATGAGGAAAATACTTATAATATCCCCACTTCATAGGACGCTGAGGACAGCACAGGGAGGGTCAGTATCTTACCCAGGATCACATAGCAAACAAGTGGTAGAGCTGGGATTCAACCTGAAACTCTGGAAATAAGGCAACCCCCACATATGTCTTTCGGTGTATGCGGTAAAGTCTGGGGAAAGTGGTTGGAAGAGCTATGAAATTTGAAAAAGGAGACCTAGCTCACAGCCCCAACACTGCCCCTTTACTTGCTGGTGTAACCTTGGGCAAACGTCTGACCCTCAGTGGGCCTTGGTTTCTGTTTTGAAAATGAAAGCATTGAATTAGCCAATCTTGAATGTCTCTTGAAGCTCTAGTCCTTGGTTCCAAATCCAAAGTCTGCTTCTCCCCAGCCCCTCATCAGTGCTGCAGGGTCAGCAGGAGTGACACATGAACAGGAAAGACTCCTGCTGGAAACCAGAATTGAAGCCAAGGCACTCTTCTTAGCCCCTGGCCCAGGAATTACAGAGTAACATTCTTCCTAGGCCACCCTGTGAGAGTGTTTCCGCCTGAGTCAAATCACCCAGGTTCCCCCATCTACAGTTCCTTGGCCCCATCCCCAGATGGCTTTCCCTCGCCCTCAGTAAGCCTTCCATCACTCTCTTTCTGCAGGAAGGAAACCCCTTTGGCCCATTCTGGGATCAGTTTCATGTGAGTTTCAACAAGTCGGAGCTTTTTACAGGCATTTCCTTCAGTGCTTCCTACAGAGAACAATGGAGCCAGAGGTACTTGGAGGGGGTAGCATTGCTGGGTTTGGGGGGGGCGTGGAGCTCATGGGCATTCAGCACCTTCCTGGCACTCTCCCTGTCTTCCCCACCCTGATGTATGAGACCAAAGGTACAGGTGCTCTGTCTGTTGAACTTGGAATCCTGTGTGATCTATTCCCATCTCCACGCCTGACATGGTGGAACGTTGACCTGCCATGGGGTTGAGAAAGAGTTTATCGGTTGATAAGGGATGTCATAAAAAGAACATTCTGCAGTCACATGAATCTCGATTTCCTCCTCTAGGCGTGAGAATCACTCCTGTGTTACCTTACTCTTCACAAGGTGAAATTGGAAGCAGCTTCTACAGAACAGTTTCAGGTGCAGACTGAGAAATGATGTCATCCTGATAATTACTGGATGTGTTTATTAATTGCACTCCATTAGGCCCTGTTTAAAAAAAAAATAGGTTAGCAGGGCATGGGCATAGGCCATGAAACATTTATAGGGCATCTGTCGTGTGTGAAACATAATGCTCAGAGGCCAATGGTGATGTGTAAAAATGAGGATGACCTGTCCCTGGTTTTCTAGAAGCTATGGTCTCATAATGACAATAATCAACATAGTGTACTTGTCCTTAATGCTGTAGCATGGCAGGAAAGATTGTGCGCTTAGAAAGCAGACATTGGTTAGGAGGTGTAAGGAACATATTAATTCATCTATGGTCAAAGCACTTGGCCTTTAATAGGCCAAAGATAAACAGATGTAGAGAAATGGGGCTCACACCTGTAATCCCAACACTTTGGGAGACCAAGGTGGGTAGATCACTTGAGCCTAAGAGATCAAGGCTGCAGTGAGCCATGATTGCACCACTGCACTCCAGCAAAGGTGACAGAGCAAGGGCCTGTCTCAACAAAACAAAACAAAAACAAATAAAACAAGCACATTCCAAGGAGTGAGACAGTCCTGAGCCCTGAGCCAGCGCTGATGGTATCTGTCTCGTAGTACATGAAGTGCATGTCACACACTAAGCAACCAGCCAGTGTTGGCTGTCACTATTATTGCTCACATGCTTTATTTTATTTAAGCCTTTGAGATAGTTCGTGAAATGGGTATTATTATTATTAATTTCCATTTTACAGGTGAGGAAACTGTGCCCAGTGAAGTTAAATAACTTCCCAAGGTCATCAAGCTGCTGAGTGGACAGCTGGGATCTGTTAGTAAATCTTTAATGAATAATAACAGCTAAGATTCATGCCAGGTTCGGTGGCTCACATCGGTAATCCCAGCACTTTGGAAGGCCGAGAAGGGCGGATAATAAGGTCAGGAGTTCGAGATCAGCCTGACCAATGTGGTGAAACCCTGTCTCTACTAAAAATACAAAATTAGCCAGGCGTGGTGGCAGGTCCCAGCTATTCGAGAGGCTGAGGCAGGAGAATCACTTGAACCCAGGAGGTGGAGGTTGCAGTGAGCCAAGAACTGTGCCACAGCACTCCAGCCTGGGCAATAGAGCGAGACTCTATCTCAAGAAAAAAAAAATTCATTTAGTGCCTTCTATGTGCCAGACACTGATCTAAGTATTCACAGGTATTGACTCACTTAATCTTTCCCTGAGTCTGTGGGTTGTTATTTCATCTATGCTTTTCACTTAGAGAAACTGAATTAGAAAGGAGTTAGATCCCTTGCCCAAGGTCATGAAGCTTGAAGTTGCAGAGCTTGGTTTTGAACCCAGGAAGTCCGAGTTCAAAGCACCAGTTATTTTATATATTTATATTTTAAACAGGGTCTTACTCATCTCCCAGGCTGCAGTACAGTAGTATAATCATAGCTCACTGTAACCTCAAATTCCTGCACTGAAGCAATCCTCCCCACTCAGCCTCTCAAGGAGCTGGGACTGCAGGCATGTGCCACCACACCTGACTAATTTTTTTGTTCTGTTTTGTAAAGATGGGGTCTTGCTATGTTGCCCAGGCTAGTCTTAAATTCCTGGCCTCCGGGCGTGGTGGCTCACGCGTGTAATCCCAGCACTTTGGGAGGCTGAGGCGGACGGATCATGAGGTCAAGAGATCGAGACCATCCTGGCCAATGTGGTGAAACCCCATCTCTACCAAAAAATACAAAAATTAGCTGGGCGTGGTGGTGCGTACCTATAGTCCCAGCTACTCGGGAGGCTGAGGCGGGAGAATCACTTGAACCCGGGAGGCAGAGGTTGCAGTGAGCTGAGATTGCGCCACTGCACTCCAGCCTGGCAACAAAGTGAGACTCCGTCTCAAAAAAAAAAAAAAAAACTCCTGGCCTCAAGTGATCCTCCCACCTCAGCCTCCCAAAGTGCTGGGATTACAGGCATGAGCCACTGCGCCCAGTCCCAAAGCACCTGTTCTTAATCACCGTGGATTAAATAGCTGTGCCCTTAACAGCTGCCATTTCCTTTCTGGGACTTGCCTTTGGACCTAGTTCATGTGCTACTGAGGATCCTCAGTCATGGCAGATTTAAATCTTCCTCATTGTTGATCCTAGATAGCACACTCCCGTTTGTCTACCTGCATGGTTCTCCCCCATTCACCTCCAAATGACCTGGAGCTATTGCCAGAAGGCAGACCTGCCTTCAAAGGATGGATATTTGCCCCTATTCATAATATGCCAGGGAAAAAAAAGTGCCACCAACTTTAAAAGCAGCTCCAAAAGCAAGTTCAAAAAAGCCAGAAAAAGCACACAATCCTAGTAGGAAGAGAAAGGACAAAGGTAGTGGGGGGAGTGTTACTGAAACACTTGTTTATTGCCCCATAGCTTTGAGTTCATTGAGATGTAAGAATTACATGAGGGTTTGAGGAAGTCTGTGCCTTACAGCCAAGTTTTTGGGAAAGGAAAATGAGTAGGGAAGATGAGGTCCCTGGAGGGAGTTTAAGGGAGTTACAATCTCTGGGCAGCTGCCTGCCTTCCTTCAACACATGTGTAAGAAACACTTCCTGAGTGTCAAGGGTTGGTCTGGATGCTGGGATACAGGCCAGAGTAAGCCAGACAAGGTCCTTGCCCGATGGAACTCATAGTCTGATGGGGGAGATAGTGAATAAACTTTTACGTTGGAGAGTTCGAGAGTGACATAGTTCTTAGAAGGATGTAAACAGGTGGTATATGATTGGCAGGGCTAAGACCAGAAGGATGAGAAGGAGCCAGCCTTGTCAGAGTTGGAGGGAAAGTGGTTCACGGCAGGAAGTCAGGAGCAAAGACCCTGAGGCAGGAACAAGCTTAGTATAGTCAAGGGGCATAAAGAAGGCAATGTGGCTGGTGTGGAGTGAGAGGAGAATGGTAAGATGTTGCTCTCATCTGTTGTTGTATAATAAATCATTGCAAAACTTAGTAGCATAACAACAATTTATTATTATTTCTCATGGGACTGTGGGGTGGGTTAACTGGGCTTAGCTGAGTAATTATTTTGGGTTTTCATTTTTCCATTTTTTTTATGGAATCCCTGCTGTATAAAGTTTAAATTCAGGTCAAACGTCTTGTTTCTTGGAATGAATCATCTTTACTTTTGCAATGAATAGCCTCAGATTTGGTGGGAGATTTCTTTTTTTTGGAGACAGGGTCTCACTCTGCTACCCAGGTTGGATTGCAGTGGCTCCATCAAAGCTCCCTGTAGCCTCAACCTCCCATATCCAAGTGCTCCTCCCACCTCAACTCCCCAAGTAGCTGGGACCACAGACGCACACCACCATACCCATCTAGTTTTATTTTTTTGTGTAGACAGGGTCTTGTCATCTTGCCCAAGCTGGTCTTAAACTCCTGGGTTGAAGTGATCCTCCTGCCTCGGCCTCCCAAAGTGCTGAATTACAAATGTGAGCCACTGTACCTGGCCTAGAGATTTCTTTTTTAATAAAGAAGAAAAATTTACATGTAATTAATTACTCCTCCCCCAAAAAAATTAAAATTTGATGTGTATACTTGCATCCTCCACACATTATTATACACACACACACACACCCCTACACATATTAGCTTAACATGAAATCAGTGTGTGTGTGTGTGTATATATATATATATATATATAGTAATCAAGTAATTAATTTCTCTTTTTGGTTGGGTGCAGTGGCTCATGCCTGTAATCCCAACACTTTGGGAGGCCAAGGCAGGAGGATAGCTTGAGGCTATCCTGGTCAATATACCAAGACCTTGTCCCTGCAAAAGAAAAATTTAAAAATTAGCCAGGCATGGTGGCATGCACCTGTAGTCCCAGCTACTGGGGATGCTGAGGCAGGAGGATTGCTCGAACCCAGGAGTTCAAGGCTGCAGTGAGTGATGATTATCCCATTGCATTCCAGCCTGGATGACAGAGTGAGACCCTGTCTTAAAAAAGGAACACCCCAGCGGGCCACAGTAGCTCACATCTGTAATCCCAGCACTTTGGGAGGCCAAGGCAGGTGGATCATGAGGTCAGGTATTTGAGACCAGCTATTTGAGACCAGCCTGGCAAACATGATGAAACCCTGTCTCTACTAAAAATATAAAAAATTAGCCGGGCATGGTGGCACACACCTGTAATCCCAGCTGCTCAGGAGGTTGAGGCCTGAGAACCGCTTGAACCTGGGACATGGAAGTTGCAGTGAGCCAAGATTCTACGACTGCATTCCAACCTGGGCAGCAGAGCAAGACTCTGTCTCAGGAAATAAAAGGGCTTGACTGAGCTACATGTCCAGGAAGTCCCCCTCATGTCTGGCAGGTGATGCTGCTGTCATCTCGGAGCCAAGCTAGGGCCACCAACAAGCATGTATACACATGACCTCTCTATGTGGCTTGGGCTTCTTACAGCATGGCACCTGTGTTCTGAGAGGGAGTATCCAGGGAGTGAGTGTCCCAAGAGACAGGAAATAGAAATTGCAGGCCCCCTAACAACTGAGCCTGGAAACCAGCACAGTGTCACTTCTGTCAGTTGCTGTTGGGAGGGGGCAGAGCCCACCTAATCGGAAGAGCTTCAAAGACTAGATGATCACTTTTAATCTGCCACACAGGAAAGGAGATCAGAGAGGCGGACAGGGGTCAAACCATTCAGGTTTGTAGGCCCTTTGGATGATTGGTAGGGATGAATTGGAATATGTATGAACATTTAACATTAAACATTTCTTAAGATACAGGATACTTCCTTCTATGCAAATTTGTCCTGGGGTGAAGAGAAGAATGGAATTGGAGAGTGAAGCTCTTCCTGGGCTTACTATGCAATTAAGCAACTGCTTCCCTTCTCTGGCCTCAATGCCCCCTCTGTAAAATGAAAGGGATGGGCGAGATGAGTGGTTTTGAAACTATCTTCAGAGTTTTCAAGAAGTGCTTGTCAGGTGTGGTGGCTCACACCTGTAATCCTAAGGGGTTACAGGGAGGCTGAGGCAAATGATCGCTTGAGTCCAGGAGTTCAAGACCAGCCTAGGCAACATAGGGAAACCCCATCTCTACAAAAAATAGAAAAAATGAGCCAGGCATGGTGGCACACACCTGTAGTTCCAGTTACTTGGGAGGCTGAGATGGGAGGATCAGTTGAGCCTGGGGAGGTCAAGGCTGCAGTGAGCCATGATCTGTCCACTGCACTATAGCCTGGGCAACAGACTGAGACCCTGTCTCAAAAAAATAAAAAGTGCCTGTAGGGCCTTTATGGGGGGCAGCAGTAGGGGACCAAGTTGCAGGGGCTCAATTCCTCCTTCCTATCACCTTCAACTGGTAACCCTCAAATCTATCAGGGATCCAAATTAGGCAAAAGAAGTTTGTAGGCCACAAGTCTAGGTGTATCAGACTACAGTTAGGCTACAGGTAGCAGAAAGCCCCAAATAAGAGCAGATTGATATGGTTTATTGTTTTCTTAAATAAAAGAAGAACTGGGTATGCAGTCCAGGGCTGGATGGCAGCTCCATAGTGTCATCAAGGATCAGGCTGGGCACAGTGGCTCAATGAACCTGTAATCCCAGCACTTTGGGAGGCAGAGGCAGGCAGATCCCTGGAGGTCAGGAGTTCAAGACCAGCCCAACCAACATGGTGAAACCCTGTTTTTATCAAAAATACCAAAAAAAAAAAAAAAAAAAAATTAGTTGGTGTGGTAGCATGTGCCTGTAATCCCAGCTACCCAGGAGGCTAAGGTAGGAGAATTGCTTGAACCTGGGAGGCAGGGGTTGCAGTGAGCTCTGCACTCCAGCCTGGGCGACAGAGTGAGACTTCATCTCAAAAAAAAAAAAAAAAAAAAAAAATCATGCTTCCATCTCTTTGTTCAGCCATCCAGTATTAGCTTTTGCTCCACTTCATGGGCCAAGACAACAGATGAAGCTCCAGCCATCACATCCCAACTGGAGGGACAAAAGTTGCAAAAAGCATATCCTCCTTTTTTAAGACTTCCAGAAGTCCATTATAACCCTTCTGCTTACATCTCATTAGCTATCACATGAGCCATACCTACCTGCAAGAAGTACTTAGAAATGTCTTACTTCCCTCCCCACTACCCCAGGGTATGTTTGGCTGGTAAGAAATGTCTTTATTTTAGGCTGCCATGTATCCAGCTGAAAACCGGGTTCTAAAAAAAGAGAATAAGATGTATTTCTTCTTTACCACATGATTTCTGAGGATCCTTCCAGCTCTGCTAGTTCTGAACCTGTGAGTAGCCTGGCACAGCTCTAACTCAGCTGACACTTCCTGCACGTTGACTGTTGCGAGGCAACGGACCATCGTGCCAAACCATTCTCATGTATAATGGTCCAGGTATTTGAGTGCAGGGCTTGTCATTCTCCCAGGCTGCCACCTCCCTGTGGGAACCAGAATGAGACCAGAAGAGTGAGAGGGAGCCAGCCATGCAGAGAGCTGGAGGGACATCAAGTACAAGGCCCTGCCTTGTTCATGTTCCTGGGTCTTCTGCACTCAATTGGGTTCATCCACCGGTGGTCCCACAAATATACACTGGGAATATAAGTAGATTCTGTATACAGAGAAGTCCCAGTTTGTTGGGGAATCTCAGAAGCACAGGCATGGAGGTAAGAACCCCAGAGGTTCACTGGGACTAGCAGCAGGAAAGCCAGCCCTCTTCGGCTGGATAGCTATAGGCAAAGGGCCTGACCCAGGGTGAGCAGTCACAGGGCAGGTGGAGCTGGTCTAGATTTTCCTTCCAGCGAAGATCCTTGTTCCCCTCGCTTTCTTTCCAGACTGTGTTGTCCTACCTCACCAAGAGTAAGTGAGCAGATCAGCCTTCGCCTCTTGCTGCTTGTTGGGTCCCAGCTGATGTTGTCCCACTGCGACAGCTCTTTGTTGGTCCAGATCCAGGTAGAGGGTACACACATTCTGAGTCTGGAATTCACCGAAGTTCGGCTGCAGTTGCTTTCCAAGAGGTTGGGGGTTTTGGGGGGCACAGATTCCTGGTTCTATCCTAATGTTCCAGCCCCCCCCCGGAAGTTCTACTCTGCCTTTCCTTTGAAAATCCCTTGAAATAGCATCTGAAAGGAGATTGGCTGAAGACGTGGCCCATAGTAGGTACTCAAGTAATATGAGTTCCTTCTTTTTCTAACCTCTGACAGCCTGATCTGGTCTTTGTGGCAAGGTCTCCAAATCTTCTTCATTCATTCTAAAAATATTTATCATGCCTACCAAGTGATAAGACCAGTGCTAGGGGCTGGGAATCAGAAGAATAAGCCACAGATGCAGCTTTTGAGGTGCTCATTGTCAGAGGTGAGGGAGATGGGAGTGAAGGGTAGTAATTAAGAACATAGGATCTGGAGCGCACTGCCTAGATTTAAATTCCAGCTCCACCAATTTCTAGCTGTGCAACCTTGAGCACATTACTTAACCTCTCTGTGCCTCAGTTTCCTTATCTGTAAAATGAGAATGACATTAACACTTCCCTCACAGAGCTCTTGTGACAATCAAATGATTTAATATATATAAAGCAATCGGAGCATTGCCTGTCACATAATGAGGCCCAATAAACAATTCACAGATATGTACATATAAACAGAAAACTGGAGTCTAGGCTAGGCATGGTGGCTCATGCCTGTAATGCCAGCACTTTGGGAGGCTGAGGCTGGTGGATCATCTGAGGTCAGGAGTTTGAGACCAGCCTGGACAACATGGTGAAACCCCATCTCTACTAAAATACAAAAATTAGCCAGGCCTGGTGGCACACGCCTGTAATCCCAGCTACTCAGGAGGCTGAGGTAAGAGAATTGCTTGAACGGGGAGGGGCGGAGATTGCAGTGAGCCAAGATTGCACCACTGCACTCCAGCCTGGAAGACAGAGCAAGACTCCACCTCGAAAAGAAAAGAAAACTGGAGTCTAGCAAGACAAGTGTCACACAGCCAGACCATCAAGGAACACTTTCTTGTCACTGGTCCAAGGCTTGTGTAAGTGACACAGGCCTTGGTTAGTGTACGCGGGAGCAATGGCAAACAGGCTGCTTGGGTCCCCAGCCTCACCAGCTGACAGTTCCATGGTCAGGGAAGATGGCTGCAGGGTACATATTGTGCAGAAGGCAGCAAGAGAAGTGGGGCAGGGAACCCTCCCTAAGGAGGTGAGGCTTGGGAGTTGCAACTGACCTTGGAGGTGTGGAAGGTGTTTGCTGAGCAAGCGATCTGTGTTGGAGAATGAGCGGCATGGTTGCTGCAGCACTGCTGTGTGAGGGAAAGATTGGAACCACCTCACTGTCCAGCAAGAGGGAAACAGGCAGGTAAATTGCAGTTTGTTTGTACAAAATGGAAAACTTTTAGAGAAGCTAATACAACCACATGATTAACATGGCCAAGTCTCTAAAACATAAAGTTGATTAGATTTGTATGTAACCTTTAACTAGGTTACATGCAATATGATGATGATGATGATGACGATAAGAGCCAGAATTCTCTGAGAGCTTTCTGTGTGCCAAGGTACTGTTCTAAATGCTTTGCTTTGATTGATAAATTAATCCTCTCAATAGCCCTATAAATGGATATATTAATTAGCTTGACTGTACTAATCATTTAACTACATTCATGTATATCAAAATATCATATTATATGTATTATATATAATACATATATGATATATATATATGATATATATGATATATATACATATATATAATACATATATGATATGTATATCATATTTTAAGTAAATATATTTTAAATATATACTTTTTTTTTTTTTGAGGCAAGGCCTCACCCTGTCACCCTGGCTGGAGTGCAATAGCATAATCATGGCTTACTGCAGCCTTGACCTTCCAGGCTCAACGGATATTCCCACCTAACCACCTAAGTAGCTGAGACTACACTTGGCTAATTTAAAATTTTTTTTTGGATAGATGGAGTTTTACCATGTTGCCCAGGCTAGTCTTGAACTCCTGGGCTCAAGTGATCTGCCCACCTCACCCTCCCAAAGTACTGGGATTATAGGCGTGTCCACCTTACCCAACCATAATTTTAAAAAAAGAAAAAAAAAAAACAGCTTTATGAGGTGGACACTGTTATCTCTATTATATGGACAAGGAACTAAGGCACAGAGTGGTGAAGTCACCTGCCCAAGTTAGCTAGTGGCATAGTCAACGTTAGAACAAGGCATTCTGGCTTAACCCACATTCTTCATCATTCTACTCCATAGAAAGCACTCAGAAGAACGCTCCCCTCCTTTTTGATGCCTATAGTAAAAGTGTGATCATACATTAAAACACATTACCCTCTGGGAAGTATGATGGCAGGATGAGCTCAGATTTAGGTATGTGTGGTTTTTTTTAACCTGAAACAAAGCAAAGTTAGTATCTGCTAATTCAGGTCATGGGTATATAAATTATTAAATTATTTTCTGAATTTGCCTGGTTTGAAATATTTCATGATTTTTATATGAAATTTTTATTGAGGTCATTGTACATTTACATGCAGTTTTAAGAAATAAGACAGCAAGCTCCCATGTACCCTTTACCCAATTTCCCCCAATGGTAACATTTTACAAAACTATAGTGCAGTATCACAAGCAGGATATTGACATTGATACAATTTACCCATGTAACGCAGTTTTCTTGTACTTACTTCTGAGTGTGTGTGTGTGTTTGTGTGTGTGTGTATTTAGTTCTGTGCAGTTTTGTCATGTGTGGGTTTCTGTATCCACTACCGTAGTTAAGACACTGAATGGTTGGTTCCATTATCACAAGGATCCTTGTGTTGCCAGTTTATAACCACACCCACCTCCCTAAACACATACACACCATTCCTAACATCTGCCACCCATTAATCTCTTCTCCATTTCTGTTCTCTTCTCCATGTTATTGTTTAAAAATGTTTATATAAATGGAACCATACAACATATAACCTTTGAGATTGCCCACCCTCCCCAACCCAAGGATAATTCCCTTGACATCATACGAATTGTTGCCTTTGTTGATAGTGTGTTCCTTTTTTTGGGGGGTGGGTTCATATTCTATGATATAGATGCACCACAGTTTGTTTAACCGTTTATTTGTTGAGTGACACCTGGGTTTCCAGTTTGGGGCTCTTATGAATAAAGCTGCAAGAGACATTTGTGCATATGCTTGTGTGAACATAAGTTTTCATTTTCTTGGATAAATGTCTAAGAGTACAATTGCTGGGTCATGTGGTAATTGCAGACCTAACTGCCAAACTGTTTTCCGGAATGGCTGTTCCCATTTCATACTTTCAAGGAAAGGATTTTGGCTGGCAGAAGGCACTTCCCCTTCTCCAGGTGGAAGGAAGAAGTATACAGAGATCTGGAACTTGAAAGTGCCTTGTGAACATGGCACAGTAAGGTGTTTCATGTTGTGAGAGGTAGTCTGGGTTTAGCTGACGAGGGAACACAAGTTTGCCCCTCATTTGTTCAGTCAAGAAATATTGAGCGGGCGCGGTGGCTCACACCTGTAATCCTAACGCTGGGAAGCGGAGGTGGACGGATCACTTGAGTCCAGGAGTTCGAGACCAGCCTGGGCAACATGGCGAAACCCCGTCTCTACAAAAAAAATACCTGACAGGGCCTGGTGGCACATACCTGTAGTTCCAGCTACGCAGGAGGCTGAAGTGGGAGGGTCTTGAGCCAGGAGGCGGATGTTGCAGTGAGCTGAGATCACACCACTGCACTCCAGCCTGGGTGACAGCAAGACCCTGTATCAAAAAAGAAAAATAAAAGAAAAATATTGACCAAGCTCTTGGGTGTGCCAGACGCTATTCTACTCACAGTGGAGCCACTGCCTTCTCGCAGAAAAGACAGATGTGAAATAAATATAAGGTGGACTGTGTGTGAAGGCAGAAGCAGGGGCTTGGAAGGTTATGACAGGGGCACCTGCAGACCTCTGCTCCCTTCCATAGCGCAGAGATCGTGCCTGTCTTGTTTTCCCCCAGGCCCCAGTACATAGTAGGCAATCAATAAATGTGTTTTAAATGTTGAATGAATGATCCAAATCCAGTGTACATAGTCCCTGTGAGTGTGACTTGGCCGTTGCCTCTGTAAGCAGCTACATGTCCCAGCCCTGCCATGTAGGTAAAAGGGCAAAGGCTTGGTCCAGACACCCCACCCTGGGGTGAATTACTGCACCACAGATTGGAAGCCACCGTGACATATAAAAGGTTGGAATGCTCTACTGTAAAGTTTTAATTGTTAAACAAGCAAAGAGGGTTGTAAATTCCGAGTGGCGGGACAGTATTGCATATTGTGCCTGTTGCCGCCGTCACCAAGGTTCCTTATCAGCCCGTTGGTATTTCACAACCTCTTGTGCTTCTTGCGTGTTACAGGGGCCCCTCCGCAGGGTCTCTGTGGCATGGTGCAACACTGTCCTTTTTTCTGTGGGGGTGGCAGCCAGGCTCTCTGTGCATCCTCTGACTTCCCTCATTCCATCTCCTGTCTAGATTTTCTCCAAAGGAACATCCGGTGCTTGCCCTGCCAGGAGCCCCAGCCCAGTTCCCCGTCCTGGAGGAACACAGGCCACTGCAGAAGTACATGGTATGGTCAGACGAAATGGTGAGGACAGGAGAGGCCCAGATTCGCACCCACCTTGTCCGGCCCTATGTGGGCATTCATCTGCGCATCGGCTCTGACTGGGTAACTTCCCCTTCCTCTCACTGGCTAGATTGGATGTGTCACTGAGCAGGGCCCAGGCCTGTAGGGATTGGCCCCCCATCCTAGTCAGAGCAGAGCTCTCACTTGTCCTGGCTTGTGGGATTGTGTCCCATCATCCCGCTGTAGCACACATCAAAATGTAACTCCAGAGTGCCTGCCAGCCAGCTCTCATTTTAGCAGCTGCTGTTTTTATTCTCATTTTACAGATGGATAAACTGAGAAATTGAGCCAGACCCCAGGTCAGACAGCAAGCCGTAAAGAGGCCACAGTTCAGGAGCCCTCTGTCCTAGCTCAGTGTCTGGCTAGTAGACTCTGTGTTGAAAAACCAACTATGGAGATGAGGCATGGCTCCCAAGAAATGAAGATGTTTCCAGAATTTGGAGGCTGTTTAAATGTGCAGAATCCTCATATTCCAATGGGGTTTTCACCTCTGTGAAAATAACAGAATCAGTGTAGACGGTTACCTTAATTTACTTAAGAAGATACATAGATAGAAGATATAGAGATATGTTAGAAATGCTCATTGCAGAAATCTTGAAAAATAGTAAAATTAAAATTCACTCATAGTCGATTGATGAGGTAATCTTACCCACTAAACTCTCCCCTTCTCCCCCAACCCCACAAAGAAAGGGAGCCAGACCCAGGATATTTTATGAGTGGCTCCAACCAAACATTCAAGGAATAGTAATTCCCATCTATACTTTTCTGCAACATCAAGAGATATAAGATGCTATTTTTTATAAAGCTAGCATAACACTAATACCAAACTCAGATAAGGTCAACTCAGAAAATTATAGCCTCTTCTTGCTTATAAACACAAATGCGTAGGTCCTAAGTGAAATATTAACAGATCAAACCCAATAACATATTAGCACACAACACAAACACAGAAAATCTATCACAAGAATGTAATGAAATTGACTATATTAACACCCAAAGAAGAAAAATCATATGATCATCTCAATAGGAGCCAAGAAAGCATTTGATAAAAGTCAACACCTGTTCATGATAAAAACTTGTAACCAACCAGAAATAGAATGAACCCACCTTAACTTGATAAAGGCTATCTCTTGAAACCACAGCAGACAGCATACCTCCTGGGGAGCTATTGGAAGTGTTCCCACTGTAGTCAGGAATCAGATAAGGCTGCCCGTTAGCACTACCACTGTTCAGACTTCTTCAGTGAATGTCCCAGATGATGCAGTAAGACCAAGAAAGGTAATTTTTGTTTCAAAAAGCCAGTGTCCCACCACCCAGAAATAACCACCATTAACTCTTTTGATACATGTTCCTCTCTCAATTTTTTTTTTTTTTTTTTTGGAGACAGGGTCTTACTCCATCACCAAGGCTGGAGTGCAGTGGCAAAATCACAGCTCATGGCAGCCTCCACCTTCTAGGCTTAGGTGGTCCTCCCACCTCAGCCTCCTGGGTAGCTGGGACCACAGGCACACGTCACCACACCTGGCTAATTTTTGTATTTTTTGTGGAGAGGCGGTTTTGTCATGTTGCCTAGGCTGGTCTCCAACTCCTGAGCTCAAGCCATCGGCCTGCCTCAGCCTCCCAAGATGCTGGGATTACAGGTGTGAGGCACTGCACCTGGTCCTCAACGTTTTCTTTAAAAAACGTAGTTAGGAGGCCAGGCATGGTGGCTCATGCCTGTAATCCCAGCACTTTGGGAGGCCTAGGCAGGTAGATCACCTGAGGTCAGGAGTTTGAGACCAGCCTGTCAACATGACAAAACCCCATCTCTACTAAAAATACAAAACTTAGCCAGGTGTGGTGGTAGATGCCTGTAGTCTCAGCTACTCGGGAGGCTGAGGCAGGAGAATTGCTTGAACCCGGGAGGCAGAGGTTGCCTCGTGTGGAGATAGTGCCCCTGCACTCCAGCCTGGGTGACAGAGTGAGACTCGATCTCAAACAAACAAAAAAAAAATGTAGTTAGGGTCTTCCTGTATAGCCTGTCTTTTTCCACTTACCAGCTCTTGCTACTGGGGTTCCACGGCAGTTGCTGGTATTTAACCCTGTTCCCCGCTTCCCGTAGAAGAACGCCTGTGCCATGCTGAAGGACGGGACTGCAGGCTCGCACTTCATGGCCTCTCCACAGTGTGTGGGCTACAGCCGCAGCACAGCGGTGCCTCTCACAATGACTATGTGCCTGCCTGACCTGAAGGAGATCCAGAGGGCTGTGAAGCTCTGGGTAAAGTCACTGAATGCCCAGTCAGTCTATGTTGCTACTGATTCTGAGAGTTACATGCCTGAGCTCCAACAGCTATTCAAAGGGAAGGTATGTATGGGCCAGGTGGGGGTGCAGCAGGAAGGGAATGAAAGGAGGAGCCAGGGTGGCCCCACTGCCCACTGCATGCTTCACAGGCTCCCCCAGAAGCCTTTTGCCTGAACCTACTATTCCTCTTCAGTTCCTATCCCTCTTTCAAACCCTAGCTCAGAGGCTTCCTCCTCAGAGTCTTCCAGGTTCTTGTCCACTCCTGGAGCTCACGTGTGCCTGTTGGGACCTTCGTGGCCCTGTATCATTTCTTCTCTTGCAGATTTTCTGGACTGTATGAAACTGGTGTAGAAATACGCCTTATTTCCTGCCAGGAGCTGTGGGCTCCTTGAAGGCAGGGTCCAAGGCTGAATCACTGCTATATTCCTTGATGTCTAGGCTGGTGCTTCAACCTCTTTGGGACTGAAACCCTGCCTTACCATCACCAGTGTCTAGGACAGTGCCTGACGCTTAGTAGGCAGTCAGTTTGTTGAATGAGGATGTAGAGTGGGCTCTGGGGAGAGATCTCAGTCTAGTGGAGGGGTTAACAGCAGAGACTCTGGAGTCAGAGAACTTGAATTTACCCACTGTGCAGCCTTGAAAAAGTTATTTGACCTCTCTGTGCTTCTGTTTCCTCATCTATAAAATGGGATTGAATAGTATCTATCTCATAGGGCAGTTGTGAAGGTCAAACGTAAAGAAATTGAAACAGTTCCTGCTACAAAATAAGCGCCCAATAAAGTTAGCTATCATCAGCAGTAGAAATTGGTGGCTGATGAATGAAGGAAAGCATCTTTGTGCTTAGTAAATGCTTAAAGAAGCCGTGAGTAGTGAGTATTCAGTACATGAGTAAATAGTAGAATGTTCTTGGTCAGTGCTTACTATGTCAGTAAAGAGTAATATTCAGGTGATGAGTGAGTACGTATTGATAAAATGACTGAATTGGCATTAAGCATTCCATAGGACTTTGTAGAATGAGTGAAAACCATAAATGCTATGTAGGCTTTAAGAGGCAGACACTGGGTGCCGTTGGTGTTATGCCAGGGGGCTCCCCTTCTCTTTCACCCCAGACACACAGGAAGTTCCAGTGCAGAGAGGAAGTGCTAGGTCAGTGCATTCTAGTCTCCTCCCCACCCACTCAACAGAAAATCGGAGCTGGGGCTGGGCACGGTGGCACATGCCTGTAATTGCAGGCCAAGGCAGGAGAAGTGATTGAGGCCAGGAGTTCAAGACCAGCCTGGCCTAACATAGTGAGACCCCATCTCTGTTTAAAAAAAAGGAAAAGAAAAGAAAAGACAAAGAAAAATATAATTAAGAGAAAATCAGAGCTGAGAGACATCAGGGGTCATCTAACCTAAACCCTCTATTTTATAGCTGAGGAAACCAAAGTCCCAAGAAAGGATAGAGTTTACCCACACAGTCCCAGAGCTAATTATAATGGGCATGACACAGAGTGGGTAAGTTTCAGAATGTGAGTGGAATTGTTTGGGGGATTTTGGCCATGATTAAACTGGTATTATTTCTTTGCTACAATCCAAATAGCAAGATGATGATTTTTGTTACATCAGAAATCTCTGTGGAATAGCAAAGCACTTTCAGCCCTAACTCTGCCCACACTCCCCCCACCTACCTACAACCCCCAACCACCTCTGTACTAAGTTGAAGCATTTGGAGAGTCCCAGGGAGTTTTTTTGTGAGTTTTTGGAGTCAAAGTGTCTGTTACACCTTGAACCTCTTGCCATTTTCTATTTCCTGTCCCTATGCCAGTCTTCTCATCCCTCCCAGCCCTCAACTCCCTTCTCCATGGGTTCAGAGGCCACCCTTATCCTAAACTAAGCCTTGCTCCTCCATTAACCTGGTCCAGCACTGAGTCAGGGTGCCAATAAATCAGATGTGGTCCTGCCCTCCAGGGCTCACATTCTAGACCCAGGAAAAGAGACTGCAGAGAACAATAGCGTGTGCCATAAGGTGGGTTCAGGAGGTTGGTAGAAAGATGGGCAGGTCCATTCATTCACCTGTCCTCTCACCAGATTTTTACTGGGACAGGCTCTATGCTGGGCCTGGCCAGCAGTGGAGAGAAAACCAACACAGCTCTAGCCCCAGTCAGGTGCAGGAGACCATGCTAATCAGAGAATCATTAAGGAGTGAAAACTGTAAGCAGAGATGTGTGCTCCTGTGTAGAGCAGCAGGGTTCTATGATAGTGAAGAGCAGAGATCGCTGGCCTATACTGGGAGGCCAGGGAGCGCTTCCCCAAGGAGGCACCACTGAAGCCGAGAAGGGAAAGAGAACTAGGAGCTAACCAGGTAAAGGGAGGTGTGCCCTGAACAGCACAGCAGACGCAAAGGTCCTGAAGAGGCAGGAGTCTGGGTAGGGGCTGGAGTTGAAGGGATGATGGGGGAGGGATGAGAAGACACCCAACGAGGGTCTCGTAGGCCACGTTCACAATTTGTCACCCTTATCTGAAGGGCAATAGGGCATCATTAAAGGGTATTCCACTTAGAGGCCAGGAAGGACAGGGAGAAGTTATCTCGAAAAGTTTCTTCTGGCTACTCTGTGGTGAGCAGACCAGGAGAGGCAGTGAGGGACCAGGAAGAGGCTGTTGCAGTCCATCAGGGAAGAGGTTGTGATGACTGGGCCCAAGGAGTGGCAGGCCCTCAACAGAAGTGTTCACCTTTGGGGACTATCTAGTGGTAGATTGGACAGGACCTTGGGCTTTGATTTGGGATACATGGGAGACGCAGACGTCCAGCCCAGAACTAGAAGGATGTGGGGCCCTCTGCTCCCCTCTCTGGTTTGGTGGGGAAGCCCATCAGGCCAGGGCTTTAGGAAAAACAGAACTTGAGCTTAGCCTTAAGAGTCTGGTCAGGCCAGGCACAGTGGTTTACCCCTGTAATCCCAGCTATTTGGGAGGCTGAGGCAGAAGGATCACTTGAGTCTAGGAGTTCAAGACCAGCCTGAGCAACATAGCAAGACCCCACCTCTAAAAAAATTTTTTTTTAATTAACCAGGTGTCGTGGCACCCACCTGTAGTCCCAGCTGCTTGGGAGGCTGAGGTGGGAGATTGCTTGAGCCTTGGAGGTTGAGACCAGCCTGGGCAGTATAGCAAAAACCCATCTCAAAAAATAAGATAAAAGAGTCTTGTCGGTATTTTAACGAGTGAAGAAACAGCACTCCAGGCAGAGGGAACAGTACAAGCAAAGGCATGAAGGCATGAATGGTGTGTTTGCAACTGAGGCTCCTGGAGTGGGGAAGGGTGGGGTGGGCCTAGGCAGCAGCTGGGCAGTGCTTCCCTCAGACACTGAACCACATCTTCCTTCTCTCTGCCTCCTTTTGTGTCTGTAACTGCAGCCCAGGGAAGGAGGTTGGGGGTGTGGACGGCAGGCCTTGCCCTGCAGCCACCTCAGTTTATATGCTCTGCCCTTCCTCCTGCAGGTGAAGGTGGTGAGCTTGAAGCCCGAGGTGGCCCAGGTCGACCTGTACATCCTCGGCCAAGCCGACCACTTTATTGGCAACTGTGTCTCCTCCTTCACTGCCTTTGTGAAGCGGGAGCGGGACCTCCAGGGGAGGCCGTCTTCTTTCTTCGGCATGGACAGGCCCCCTCAGCCGCGGGACGAGTTCTGATTCTGGTCGGAACACCAGGCCTTCTGATCCTGGAGGGACCGGAGTCTGAGCTTGTCCTTCCAGCCAGGCCTGGCAGCCAGAGGTGTTCCCAGGATTGCAAACTCCTCTTCTCACCTGCCAAAAATGGAGAAGAGTGCCAGGGACCCCTGGAGGAGGGAGGCATTCCATATCCCAGGGCATTGGACTTCTGGGTTCCTAGGAGCAGGAGCATCTCCCATCGCACGTGTTTCCTGCTCTTCTGGGAAGTACAGCGTTCATCTTTCAATCCACTCTACTCTGAGCAGCCTGGGATGCTGAACTCTTCAGACAGATTTTTTTATAGAGAGATTTCTATATACTTTTGATACAATGTCATGACTACTCTAGAACTCTCCGTGGTGTTTGAAAATCAGTGAATTCCATTAACGTAGGTACCCAAAGTGACCTTAACTGAATGGATGAGGCCAGGGCTGGTGTGAGTCACTGTTTTTCAAGGTGTCCCCCAATGTGGCCCTCAAGAGCCATCCCCACTTCCTGGCCATTGTTGTCCCCGGCTTCCTAGGCCATTTCTGGGGCTTGGGGCCTGAACACTGTCCTGCGTTGTAAGCACTATGCAAATGGAAGTTATCTGTCATGGTGCTGTGCAGCGTTCTGTGGGTGACTAAGTGCCACTCACATGGTATGTTCCTGGCAAGGAGCACATACCATCACGCCAGACTGTCATGGTATTGTTCTCACAGTCTTTTGGTGGTTGGTGGCCACGGCAAACCTGGCACCTTCCGATCTCTTGCCCCAAGGGGCCTGGTTGGTAGAATGCTGGCATTAGGTTGCAGCATTCTAGCTGGAGCCTTCAGGCTAGATTCTCACAAGGGAATGTTAGCCAAGGCTCTAACCACATAGAAGATGCCCAGGGTCCAGAAGCCATCGCAGTTCTCAGTAGAGAAGCACCTTTTGACCTTCCTTTCTGATGTAATCTCTGCCAGCACCATGAGGCTTAGGGTGCTCTAAGTCCTGAGTTTTTTGGTCTCTAGGATGCTGCAGTTTTAATAATCCATGGCTCCTGAGAGCCCATGGTATTTTGACCTTGTGGTTATAAAATTCCATGTCTGAGCCCCATAGATCTTGTCCCTGCCATGTCACCTCCCTTGGCCTTTATCCAGGAAAGGTGGCAGAGTCTCCACTGAGCCAGGCCCAGAGCTCCATGCTGGGCTTTCTCCCTTCATTACCTGTGGGAGGAAACACTTTTTTGTCAGGGGCAGCCTGGGTCAGAGCTCAGAGGCCACAGGGTGTCAGAGATCTCAAATCAAACACCAAAGTCAGCATTTGCTGCATAGAGCTGACGCCCGGCTCTAAGCAGGAGAAACTGTACAGAAAGGGCTTTGGCATCTTTCCCTCTTGGGACAACAATGAAGTGTTTTAAGACCTGGGTGGACTGAGAGATGGTTTGCCTGTCCAGACTTGCTCTCAGGCCTCATCCAGAGAAAGAACAGGTGAGGGAGCCCGTGCACTCCCTGCCGCCACCACGTTGTAAGCCTGTGGCTGGTTGGCTGATTTCATCTTGGAATTCATTTGCCATCCACATCCTTACATTGGGCACACACTTTAGAGTCTGAGACTCCAGTGGGGCCATCCCAATTTTTTTTTCCCCCAAGACAGGGCCTTGCTCTGTTCCCCAGGCTGGAATGCAGTGGCATGATCATGGCTCACTGCAGCCTCAACCTCCCAGGCTCAAGCGATCCTCCACCTCAGCCTCTGGTAGCTGGGGCTGCACGCCCAGCTCTAAATCACCTTGATTCACATCAGCAGTAATAATCACTTGTTTTCTGGAAGAAAGGGCACTAGAAGTTCTAGCAAGATTCAGTTATGTTCTGTGAGCTAGCACTTTTCCCTCTGACCCAATTTTCTTACCTATAATATGGCGGGTGGGTGCTGTGGCTTACGCTTGTAATCCCAGCACTTTGGGAGGCCGAGGCGGGTGGATCGCCTGAGGTCAGGAGTTTGAGACCAGCCTGGCCAACATGGCGAAACCCCGTCTGTACTAAAAATACAAAAATTAGCCGGGCATGGTGGCACATGCCTGTAATCCCAACTACTCGGGAGGCTGAGGCAGGAGAATTGGTTGAACCTGGGAGGTGGAGGTTGCAGTGAGCTGAGATCGCACCACTGCACTCCAGCCTGGGTGACAGAGCGAGACTCTGTCCCCGCCTCAAAAAATAAATAAAATGGTGATAAAAACTGACAGGTGTTCACAGGCCCAGATCAGCTAAAGCATGTACATAAGAGCGCGTTGTAAACTTGAAAGAGACAAAGCCGCAAATGTGGCTGTTGGTTAATTTGACTGCCTCTTGTTGCTTGTCGCCTCCATGCCAGGCAACTGTGCTTGCTAAGTGCTTTATGGACATTCTCTAGTTTATTCCCTAGCCCTGAGAAATAGGAACTGTCATTATCCTCCTTCTGCACAAGAAAAAATTAATGCCCAGAGAATTCTCATAATTTTCCCAAGGCTGCCCAGCTGGTGGTGTTAAGCCAGACTTTGACCTCCCAGAGCCAGTTCCATTAGCCGCCATGCTCTGCTGCCTGTAGCTCACAGAATGCACTTTCCACCCTGCATGCCATGGAGGCCTCTGATGGAAAAATGATCAGCCACCTTACCTTCTACTGGGCACCTGCTGTGAGTCTGCCTATGCCAGAAGGGTTAAGGAGGGGAGGTTACCCAAGAAACAAAGCCCGCATGCAGCTTACAGCCCCCATTGGAGACTTTCTCAGTACAACATGCTTTCATTCAATAGGTGTGTGTTGATCACCCTATGTGCCAGGCTCTATGCTAGGTACTAGGGATGCAGGAGAGAATCAAACATGAAGTCTTTGTTCTCAAGGAATTTGCATTCTAGAAAGTAGAAGACACCGTGGGAGGTGTTGATAAGTGCTATGAAGAAATATAAAGGGCATGGGAGCAAAAAGAGGCAGTGGATCTATTTTAGATAAGAAGCCCAGGTAAGACCTCTGAAGAGCTACCATGAAGGAGGGAGGGAGCACATTCCTGGCAGAGAAAACAGCACATGCAAAGGCCCTGAGGCTGGAAGAGCAGCAAGGAGGCCAGCATGGATGGAGAGGCAGTCCTAGGCAGGAAACTGAGCAGCAGATCAGAGCAGGCAAGCTGACATTCTGCAGCCTGGATGGCCATGTTAGGCAGCTTTTAGTTGCAGAGATAAGGGAAGCCTCCTAGGGTTCTGAGCAGAAAAGGGCATGAGCTGATTCACATTTCTGAAGAACCTCTCTAGCTGGCCAGTGCCGAGGAGGTTGGAGAGAGAAACGGTGAAAGCAGAGAGACCAGTGCGGGGCTGTTACAGGTATGCAGGCGAGAGACTGGGGTGCTGGGCTCCCCTAGACTAGGACTCTAGTGCCCTCTTCTCCCAAGAGACAAAGGCCATTTCATTGAAGGAGGTGGGAAATGATTAGATTCTGAACATACATAACTATTTTTCAGTCTTTTTCAAAGATACAATTATTTGCATAGTTTTAACCATGCAATATATACAGCTTAATGTACTAGTTTTTTACTTAATAGTATATCATTTTTTCCCTATTGGTATGTAGCCTGGATAAATGCTCTTAATTATATAAAATTCTACTAAGTGGTGTTCCATAGTTTATTGTTTTCCTGTTTTGAGAACTTAGGCCAAGGGTGGTGGCTCATGCCTGTAATCCCAGCACTTTGGGAGGCCAAGGCAGGCACATCACTTGAGGTCAGGAGTTCGAGACCAGCCTGGCCAACATGGTGAAACCCCATCTCTACTAAAAATACAAAAATTAGCTGGGTGTGGTGGCACATGCCTGTAGTCCCAGCTACTCAGGAGGTTGATGCAGGAGAATCATTCGAATCCGGGATGTAGAGGTTGCAGTGAGCCGAGATCACACCACAGCGCTCCAGCCTGGGTGACAAAGTGAGACTCCGTCTCAAAAAGTAAAAAAATTGTTGGACAGGAAGCAAAAAAAAAAAAGTTCATTAAGATAAAGTCCCAGAAGTAAATTTGTTGGATCAAACACTTAAAACTTTATGTTATGGAAGAATTCAAATATAAATCAAAAATTGTAAGTAATAAAATGAACTCAGTTTCAACAATGACCCACATTTTACCAGTCTAGTCTCATTTACTCTCCCACACCCAAGTCCATTTGTTTGCTAGAGTCTTAAAGAAAACCTAGATGTGTTTTGAAAGGAGAGCCAACAGGATTTGCTGACATGCTGAACATGGGCTGGGAGGGAAAGAGTCCAGGGTGCTCCAAGATTTAGGGCCTAGGCAACAGGGAGGGGTTGTCCCTGACTTGTAGAGTGACCCAAGCAAATCCCTTCACCTCTGCATTCCTCACCTAGGCATTACAGGTGCTAATGGTGGTCTAGGCAGTGCTTCTCAAAGAGGTTCCTTCCAGGGCTGGTTGATAAGGCAGATTCTCAGGAGCCACCCTGAACCTGAGATTCAGAATGTCTGGGGGGTAGTGCCCAGGAATCTGCCTTTTCACAAGCACCTACACGTGATTTGGATGCCCAGTGGCCCAAGACTTCAAATTGTGGTCATCAGACCAGCAGCATCAGCATCGCCTGGGGGAACTTGTTAGAAATGCAGAATCCCGGGACCCCACCCAGAACCACTGAGTCAGGATATCTGGAGATGCAGCCCAGGAATCTCTTAAGCTCTCCTGGGGCTAAAATTTGAGCAACACTGATCTGAAAGAAGTGGGGATCTCACAGTATGGTCAGTCAGCCAACAGTAATGGAAGACCTCTGCAGCCCTCCCTGGCAAGCCTCACAGACTCCACCAGCAAGATGGCTTTAGGAGCTGCCTGCTGCCCAGTTTGTATTGACCTACATCTCCTATTGTGTATTGGTAGGGGCTTTACAACCAGATGATCATTGTTTTAGGATCAAACCAAACTTATATAAGAAAAGGAAGAGAAACCTGGGCATGATGGCTCACACCTGTCATCCCAGCACTTTGAGAGGCTGAGGCGGGCAGCTCGCTTGAGCCCAGGAGTTTGAGACCAGCCTGGGTAACATAGGGAAACCCTGTCTCTACAAAAAATACAAAAATTAACTGGGCATGTGATGTGCCCCTGTAGTCACAGCTACTCGGGAGGCTGAGGTGGGAGGATTGCTTGAGCCCAGGAGGAGGTCAAGGCTGCAGTGAGCCATGATGGCACCACTGCACGCCAGCCTGGACATTGGAGTGAGATCCTGTCTCAAAAGAGAAAAAAGAAAAGGGAATTCAATTTTTCAAAATTAAGCAACCACTAGTAGTGATTGGATGCAGAAATGGAGAAGCTGGTGTTCAAAGGAACCAAAGCTGGGAAACACTGTCCTGAAACATCGTAGATCTCCAGAATTATGGAAGGGAGGGGAGAGAGAACAAGAAAATAAAGAAGAGAAAGGACAGAGGGAGGAAGAAAGAATTGAGTTTTCATTTCCATTTTCTGTTCAAATCAAAGAAGCTCAGCGAATAATCTATTAATAGTAACAATAACAATAATAAATTTTCACTGGCCAGAAAATAAAGATCCTTCCTCTCCTCAGTTCTCCTTCTGTCCTTAGTGGAATTGACAGATGAAAAACCATAGCCTGAAGGCAAATCCTGCACTCTGGATTATGTTGTCAAAATGAATTCAAATTCTTGCTTGAAACCTGGTTAATTTCAGGGTTGAGACCTTTCCCTTGAAATAACATTATTTAAGGGCAAGCAGGTTTGGTTTGTTTTTACATCTAATCCTTTATTGATCATCAGCCCAGGACGCCAAGCATAACCAGGTAAACAGTGAGAATGGAAGAAACAAAAGGCATTTCCCAGAAACCTCATTCCCCAAGTGCAGTGACTCAGGAGAACAATGCTTACCTGGGGACAGTACCCCGGAGGAGGATACCCCACCCCTCTCTGAAAAATCCACCAGTTTAAAAAAAATTGGCAACACATTGAGCCATTTGACATTCATCTCCTCTACGTGGGGGATGTTTTCCCCACTCTGACACTGCACAAGCTGTTTTAGGAAGTCTTGGGCAGGCACTAGCAGAAAACAAGAATGATCTTTTCAGTTGTTCTCAATCCTGCTAACAATCTCAAAGAGAAAGTCTCAGTTCAGCGCTATCATGTCGTTAACTCCTATCGCTTGCTCACAATCTGTCCTTATGACAGAGTAGACCTCAGAGTCAGACAATCTTAGTTTGCTGGAATTTAGTGACACTGTTACTAAGTAATAAATGAATTATTATTTATTTATTTATTTATTTATTTTTAGACAGGGTCTCACTCTGTTGCCCAGGCTGGAGCACAGTGGCTCAATCTTGGCTCACTGCAGCTTCAACCTTCCAGGCTCAAGCCATCCTCCTACCTCAGCCTCCCAAGCAGCTGGGATCACAGGCACACGCCACCACACCAGCTAATTTTTGTATTTTTAGTAGAGACCGGGTTTTGCCCTGTTGCCCAGACTGGTCTCAAACTCCTGGAGTCAAGTGATCCTCCTGCCTGGGCCTCCCAAAGTGCTGGGATTACAGCGAGCCATTGCGCCCTGCCATTTTATTTATTTTTGATCTTTTGTACTTGTGTTTTTCTGTTTAAAGATGTGGTTTAAAGTTTCTTTTTAAGAAACTTAGGTTACAAAAAGTGATTTGGTTCAGAGAAAAAGTAATAAGTAAATGATGTGGCATGAATTATGAAGATAAAGTTTGGGAGATCCTTACTCAGCTGGCCCCTGAAGATAGCTCAAAACAATACCCAAGGGGCTTTTCTGAGAGAAACTGTCATCACTCTTCACACCTCCACACTATTGTCTAAACTTTCCCTCTGCTTAAAACGTAATCGTAGGCCGGGCACAGTGGCTCACTCCTGTAATCCCAGCACTTTGGGAGGCCAAGGCGGGCGGATCGCCTAAGGCCAAGAGTTCAAGACCAGCTTGGCCAACATACTGAAACCTCGTCTCTACTAACAATACAAAAAATTAGCTGGGTGTGGTGGCGGGCACCTGTAATCCCAGCTACTCGGGAGGGTGATGCAGGAGAATCCCTTGAACCCAGGAGGCAGAGGTTACAGTGAGCCAAGATTGTGCCATTGCACTCCAGCCTGGGCAACAAGAGCAAGACTCCATCTCAAAACAACAACAACAAAACCATAATCGTAAATGTTTCAAGATCTTATTCTATGAAATTCTCCTTTTCTTAGCTCCTATAGAAACTTGAAATTATAATAAGTAACATGGGCTGGACACAGTGGCCCATGCCTGTAATTTGGGAGGCTGAGGCAGGTGGATTGCTTGAGCCCAGGAGTTTGAGGCCACCCTGAGCAACAAAGTGAGACCCCCACAAACTCTACCAAAAGTCAAAAAGTGCCTATGGTTTCAGCTACTCAGGAGGCTGAGATGGGAGGATCACTTGAGCCCAGAGGTGGCAATGAGCCATGTTTGTGCCACTGTACTCCAGCCTGGGACAGAGGGAAACCCTGTCTCAAATAATAATAACAAGCAACATGTATTAAATAACTAACATATATAATTTACCATGTGTTCTGGTGTTCTAAGCACTTTACATCAGTTAACTCAACCTCATTAGGGAACAACCCTAAGAGGCTGCTTTGCTTTTCTTATTATCTCCATGTTACAAATAAGGGCACTGAGAAACAGTGAGGTGAAGCACCTAGCTTAAGATCATAGAGCCTGTAAGTGGCAGAGCTGGGACTTGGGCCCTGGAAGCATGGGGCACGGGTCAGTGCCCTGAAGCCATGGGTTGTTCCGCCTCTCATGTCACATTACCCATCAGACTAAATTTGCTAATTTGTTTCCCCAGCTGGACCAGAAGTGTCCCCCAAGAATAGGGACCATGCCTGATGCATTTCTCAACATCAGCACCTAGCCCAGTGCTTGGTTTGTAAAAATGTCCTTCATACATGGGTTGAATGGGCCGGGCACAGTGACTCACACCTGTAATTCTAGCACTTCAGGAGGCAGAGGCGGGCAGATCCCTTTAAGTCAGGAGTTCAAGACCATGGCCAAAATGGTGAAACCCTGTCTTTACTAAAAATACAAAAATTAGCCAGGCATGGTGGCAGGTGCCTGTAATCCTAGCTACTTGGGAGGCTGAGGCAGGAGAATTGCTTGAACCTGGAAGGCCGAGGTTGCGGTGAGTCAGGATCACGCCACTGCACTCCAGCCTGGGCAACAGAGCAAGACTTCGTCTCAAAATACATATACATATATATTTTGATATATATATTATATATTTTACATATATATATATTTTCTCATTCAACCCAGATATGTGTATATGTACATATAGGCCTGGCATCACGGAGGATTTGTAGAGGAGGTAGTTGTTGAGTTTCATGATGGATGTTATTTTAACAACTACACATGGGAGATAAGAAAAGGAATTCTAGATGGAGGGCTTGCATGAACAAAGGTGCTGACCCAGGTGTCGAGAGCTAAGTTTGTGGGGAGCAGCAAGCAGTGCTGGGCCTAGGTTTAAGGGGGTGGAAATGGGAGATGAGGCAGCAACAGGAGGTTTGAGCCATGTGAGAAGGGCCTGGAATGCCAAACTAAGAGGTTTGGTCCTTACCCTTGGGGATCTTAACCAGAGGTTGTCTCAGGATTAGGGGCAAATAAATGGGGTAAGTGTGCGAGCAGGGGCTTCGTAGGGCTCACTAAAGGCCCTGAGGCATCTAGGAGTGAAAGGGTCCCCATAGTGCCTCTTGAAGGCAATGCTAAAAGGCAGGTCTTTGGCTGCGTAAATTAGTCAAAAATTTAATGACAATAAATTTATACACAGGGTGAAAAATTCAGAAAGTACAAAATAATATACCTGTAGTATGAAAAATAAGTGCCCCCTTACTAGCGCCAACCCCACTCCAGAGGTAAACACTGCTTAAAGTTTGGAGTGTAAGGGCATGGGTGCAAGGCCTAGCTTTAAAATTAATCCAGTGTATGATTATGAGACTCAGTGTTCTCATCTGTAAAATAAGAATACAAATTAAGCCATTGAACCATTATGAATTAAGTCTTCCTCCCATGGTACTGGTATTCTAGTGGGGGGGAAACAGATAAGAAATAAATAATGAAAATTAGCTGGAGCCAGGCATGTTGGCTCGTGTCTGTAATCCCAGCACTTTGGGAGGCCAAGGTGGAAGGGTCGCTTGAGCCCAGGAATTGAGACCGGCCTGGCAATGTGACAAAACCCTGTCTCTACCAAAAAAACCACAAAAAACAAAAATTAGCCAGGTGTAATGGCACATGCCTATAGTCCTGTAAAAAAGGTGAGGCCAGGTGCAGTGAGTCATGCCTGTAATCCCAGCACTTTTAGGAGGCTGAGGTGAGAGGATCACTTGAGTCCAGGAGGTAGAGGTTGCAGTAAGCCGTGATGACAGCAGTGTATTCCAGCCTTGGGGACAGAGCAAGACTCTGTCTCAAAAACAAAACAAAACAAAACTCACCCACACTCTCATCATCCAATAATTAACCACTTTTTTTTTTTTTGAGACAGAGGCACTCCATCACCCAGGCTGGAGTGCAGTGGCATGGCAGGATCTCAGTTCACTGCAATCTCTACCTCCCAGGTTCAAGCAATTCTCGTGCCTCAGCCTCCCAAGTAGCTGGAATGACAGGCATGTGCCACCACACCCAGCTAATTTTTATGTTTTTAGTAGAGACAGGGTCTCACCATGCTGGCCAGACTGGTCTCCAACTCCTGGCCTCAGGTGATCTGCTCACCTTGGGCTCCCAAAGTGCGGGATTACAGATGTGAGCCACTGTGCCCAGCCCAATTAACCACTTTTGTTTAAAAAAAAAAAAAAAAAGAATTAGCTGGGGCTGGGTGTGGCTCATGCCGGTAATCCCAGCACTTTGGGAGGCCAAGGCAGGCAGATCACTTGGGGTTAGGAGCTTGAGACCAGCCTGGCCAACATGGTGAAACCCCGTCTCTACTAAAACTACAAAAATGAGCCAGACATGATGGTGGGCACCTGTAGTCCCAGCTGCCTGGGAGGCTGAGGCAGTTGCCTAAATCTGGGAGGTGGAGGTTGCAGTGAGCAGAGATCGCACCACTGCACTCCAGCCTAGGCAACAGAGCAAGACTCCGTCTCAAAATAAATAAATAAATAAATAAAAATAGTCCAGGTGCGGTGACTCACACCTGTAATCCCAGCACTTTGAGAGGCTGAGGCAGGTGGATTGCCTGAGCTCAGGAGTTTGAGACCAGCCTGGGCAACATGGTGAAACCCTGTCTCTACTAAAATACGAAAGAAAAAAAAATTAGTTGGGCATGGCAGCGTGCACCTGTAGTCCCAGCTACTTGGGAGGCTGAGGAGGGAGAATTGCTTGAACCCGGGACGCAGAGGTTGCAAGGAGCTGAGATCACGCCACTGCACTCCAGCCTGGGTGACAGATTGAGACTCTGTCTCCAAAAAAAAAAAATTAGTCAGGCATAGTGGTGCACACCTGTGGTCCCAGCTACATGGGAGGCAGAGCTGGGAGGATTGCTTGAGCCTAGGAGGTCAAGGCTGCAGTAAGCCATGATTGCGCCACTGTACTCCAGCCTGGTGACAGAGCAAAACCACATTCTAAAAAAAGAAAAAAAAGAAAAAAATTAATGTATGAGGCAGTAACGAAGACTATGAATGAGAATGAAATAGGATAAAGAGAAAGAGAGTGACTGGGGTGGTCAGGGGAGGCCTTTGTGTCCAGGTGACATTTGAGCAGAGGCCTAAAGGAGGTGAGTGAGTGAGCCATGTGGGTAACTGGGGAAGGCCATTTCAGGTTGAAGGATCAGCAAGTGCAGAAGGCCTGAAAGGGAGGTGAGTGTGGCATCAGGGCGAGGGGCAGAAGGTGAGGTGTGACAGCAAGAGAGGCCAGATCATAGTGAACCTCACTTTTGTTTTTTCATGGGTTTTGCTTTTGTTTTTGTTTTGAGACAGTTCTCCTCTGTCATCCAGGCTGGCGTGCAGGGGTACAATCATGGCTCACTGTAGCCTCAACCTCCAAGACTCACACAATCCTCCCACCTTAGTCTCCCAAGCAGCTGGGACTACAGGCATGCACCACCATGCCTAGCTAATTTTTCAATTTTTGTAGAGATGAGATCTCACTATGTTGCCCAGGTTGGTTTTGAACTCATGGGTTCAAGTGATCCTCCTGCCTCAGCCTCTCAAAGTGCTGGAATTATAAGCATGACTCGCTATACCCAGCCTCGCCTTTGGTTTTATGTGAGTGACCTGAGAAACCATTTGAAGGTTTTGAGCAGAGAGGAGTGACATATCTGACTTAGGTTTTATATTAGTTATCCATTGCTACGTAACAAATAACCCCCAAATGTAGCGTCTTAAAACAAGAATCATTTACTATCTTTCAGTTTCTGTGAGTCAGAAATTTGGAAGTACGTTGGCTGAGCAGCTCTGACTCAAGATCTCTCATGAGACTGTAGTCAGATATTGACCAGGCCTACAGTCATCTGAAGGCTTGACTGTGTCTAGAGGTTTCGTTTTCAAGGTGGCTGACTCCCAGGGCTGACAAGTTGGGGCTGACTATTGGTAGGAGGCCTCAGTTCCTCTCCATGGGGTTGCTTGAAAGTTCTTGCAACATCGTGGCTGTCTTCCCCCAGCGAGTGATTCAAGACACCAAGACAGAAGCTGCAATGTCTTTTTTTTTTTTTTTAAAGATAGTCTCTGTCGCCCAGGCTAGAATGCAGTGGCATGATCACAGTTCACTGCAGCCTTGACCTCCTGGGCTCAAGCAGTCCTCCCACCTCAACCTCCTGAGTAGCTGGAACTACAGGCATGTACCACCATGCTTGGCTAATTAAAAAAAAATTTTTTTTGGCAGAGATGGGATCTCACTATGTGGTCCAGGCTAGTCTCAAACTCCTGGCCTCAAGTGATCCTCCAGCCTTAGCTTCCCAAAATACTGGGGTTATAGGCATGAGCCACCATGCCTTGCCTACAGTGTCTTTTATGACCTACTCTCAGAAGTCACACATTGTTGCTTCTGCCATTTTTCTTGGTCACACAGGCTAGTCCTATTCAGTATGAGAAGGGCGTAAGTACAAAGAAGAGGTGAGATTCTTGTGGACCATCTTAGAGGCAGGCTACCAAAAGTTTTTTGTTTGTTTGTTTTAATTAACATACAATAATTTACCCTTTTCTTTCTTTCTTTTTTTTTTGATGTAAAGATGTATATAGGTCTATGAATGGTAACATATGAGTAGATTTGCGTAACCACTACCACAAACAGGATGTAGAAGAATTCCATCACCCCTCAAAAAACCCTCGTGTTCCCCTTTGTAGTGACACACTCCTCCCACCTTCACCTGTGGTGACTGCAGATCCATCATGATAGTTTTGTCTTTTTGTGTGTGTGTGAGAGACGGAGTTTCGCTCTTGTCACTGAGGCTGAAATGCAGTCATGCGGTCTCAGCTCACTGCAACCTCTGCCTCCCAGATTTAAGCGATTCTCCTGCCTCAGCCTCCCAGGTAGCTGGGATTACAGGTGTGTGCCACCACACCCAGCTAATTTTGTATATTTAGTAGAGACAGGGTTTCACCATGTTGGTCAGGCTGGTCTCGAACCCCTGACCTCAGGTGATCTGCTCACCTAGGCCTCCCAAAGTGCTGGGATTACAGGCGTGAGCCACTGCGCCCAGCTGATAATTTTGTCTTTTAGAGAATGTCATAGCAATGAAATCATATACTATATAACCTTTTGAAACTGCCTTCTTTCACTCAGAGTGATGTCTTTGGGATACATCTAAGCTGTTGTAGGAATCAGTAATTCATTTCTTTTTATTGCTGAATTATATTCCAGTGTATGGCTAGGTCACAGTTGATCAATTTACCCATTAAAGGGGTTGTTTCCAATCTGGGGAAACTGTGAGTAGATCTGTGTCTCAGTCCATTTGGGCTGCTATAACAAAGCATCATGGACTAAGCGGCTTATAAACAATAGAAATTTATTGTTTACAGCTCTTGAGAAGATCAAGCCGCCAGCACATTCAGTGTCTGGTGAAGCCTCACTTTCTGATCAGTGCCTTCTCACCGTGTTCTCCTCTGCTGAAAGGGACAAGGCACCTCTCTTGAGTCTCTTTTATCAGGGCACTAATTCCATTTATGAAGGCCCTGCCTGCATACTCTAATCCCCTCCCAAAGGTCCCACCTCCTAATACCAACACCATCACCTCGGGGATTAGGATTTCAACAAATGATTTTTTTTTTTTTTATTTCTTGTCACCCAGGCTGGAGTGCAGTGGCACGATCTTGGCTCACTGCAGCCTCCACCTCCCAGGTTCAAGTCATTCTCCTGCCTCAGCTTCCCCAATAGCTGGGATTACAGGTGCATGCCACCACACCCAGCTTGTTTTTGTATTTTTACAAAATGGAGATTTTTTTTAACAGACAGGGTTTTTTATAGATGGGGTTTTACCATGTTGGCCAGGCTAGTCTCAAACTCCTGACCCCAGGTGATCTGCCTGCCTCAGCTTCCCAAAGTGCTGGGATTACAGGTATGAACCACCTTGCCCAGCCAACAAATGAATTTTTTTAAATTTCTTTTTTCTTTTTGAGACAGGATTTCTCTCTGTCACCCAAGCTGGAGTGCAGTGGCTTGATCTCTGATCACTGCAATGTCCACATCCTGGGTTCAAGCAATTTTCCCACCTCAGCTTCCTCAGTAGCTGGGATTACAGGTATACGCCACCACACCTGGCTAATTTTTGTATTTTTAGTAGAGACGGGGTTTTTGCCATGTTGGCTAGGCTGGTCTCGAACTCCTGGCCTCAAGTCATCCACCTGCCTCGACCTCCCAAAGTGCTGGAATTACAGGTATGAGCCATCACACCTGGCCTCAACAAATGAATTCTGGGGAGACACAAACATTCAGATCTCAGCAAGCTGCTCTAAACATTCATGTACTATGCTGTCTGCTACCCTTCTGATACTCTGATTATATGGATGTTAGACCTTTCAATCTTGTCCCACATGTCCCTTAAGCCCTGTTTATTTCTTTCCATCTTTTTCTTTCTTTCTTTCTTTCTTTCTTTCTTTCTTTCTTTCTTTCTTTCTTTCTTTCTTTCTTTTTTTTTTGAGACAGAGTCTCACTCTATCACCCAGGCTGGAGTGCAGTGGAGTGATCTTGGCTCACTGAAACTTCGTGCCACCATGCCCAGCTAATTTTTGTATTTTTTAGTAGACATAGGGTTTTGCAGTGTTGGCCAGGCTGATCTGAACTCCTGATCTCAAGTGATCTATCCTCCTCAGCCTCCCAAAGTGCTGGGATTGCAGGCATGAGCCACTGTGCCTGGCCAATCTTTTTCTTTCTGTTGTTCGATTGGGTAAATTCTATCGATCCAGGTCAGGCGTGGTGGCTCACGCCTGTAATCCCAGCACTTTGGGAGGCCAAGGCAGGTGGATCACCTGAGGCCAGGAGTTCAAGACCAGCCTGGCCAACATGTTGAAACCTCATCTCTACTAAAAATACGAAATTACCGGGCATGGTGGCACATGTCTGTAATTCCAGCTACTCGGGAGGCTGAGGCAGAAGAATCACTTGAACCTGGGAAGCGGATGTTGCAGTGAGCCAAGATGGTGCCATTGCACTCCAGCCTGGGCGGCAAAGCAAGACTCTGTGTCTAAAAAAAAAAAAAAAATTATATCGGTCCGTCTTCAAGTGCACAGACTTTCTCTTGTGGCATCTCCATTCTGCTATTTAGCCCATTCATTTAGTTTTTTGTTTCACTTATTCTTCAGATCTAAAATTTCCATATATATATATATACATCCATATGATATAATACATCTTGATGAAAAAGCTAAAGAAAGCAAAGAGTCTTCACCTTACTTCTTGGAGTATTTTTTTTAAATTGTGGTAAAATATGCATAACATAGCATTAACCATTTTAACCATTTTTACGTGTACAGTTCAGTCTGCTCAGTGGTGTTAATACATTCACATTATTAGGCAACCATCACCACTATCTACCTAAAGAATGTTTTTATCCTCCCAAACAGAAACTCTGGACCCATTAAACAATAATTCCCCCTTCCCTCTTTGGAGTTTTTGTTTGTTTGTTTGTTCCCTTGTTTGGTTTTTAGACACAGGGTCTTGCTCTGTCCCCTGGACTGGATTGCAGTGATGCTATTATAACTCACTGCAGACTCCAACTCCTGGGCTCAAGGGATCCTCTCGCCTCTCTATGTAGCTAGGACTACAGGCATGCAGCACCATGCCTGGCTAATTTTTAATATTTTTCATAGAGGCAGGGTCTTGCTATGTTGCCCAGGCTAGTCTTGAACTCTTGGCCTCAAGCAATTCTCCCACCTCAGCCTCCTGAAGTGCTACAGTTATAGGTATGTGCCACTGCATCCAGCCTCCTTTTGGAGTATTTTTATCACAGCTGTTTTAAAATCTTTTTTAGGTAACTCCAGCATCTTGATTAGCATCTTTTTATTGTCTTCTCCCATGTAAGCTGGAATTTTCCTGCTTTTCTGTATTGTAATTTATCCTGGACATTTTAAATATTGCATCACAAGGCCTGGTGCAGTGGTTCATGCTTGTAATCCCAGCACCTTGGGAAGCTGAAGAGGGTGGATCACTTGAGGTCAGGAGTTTGAGACCAGCCTGGCCAACATGGCAAAACCTTGTCTCTACTAAAAATACAAAAAATTAGCTGGGCATGGTGGCACATGCCTGTAATCCGAGCTACTTGGGTGGCTGAAGCAGGAGAATCGCTTGAACACAGGAGGGGGAGGTTGCAGTGAACTGAGATCATGCCCCTGCACTCCAGCCTGAGTGGCAGAGTGAGACTCTGTCTCAGAAAAAAGAAAAATAGGCCAGGCGCAGTGGCTCACACCTGTAATCCCAGCACTTTGGGAGACCAAGGCAGGCGGATCACAAGGTCAAGAGATCCAGACCATCCTGGCTAACATAGTGAAACCCCATCTCTAGTAAAAATACAAAAAAAAAAAAGTAGCTAGGCATAGTGGTGAGCACCTGTAGTCCCAGCTACTCGGGAGGCTGAGGTGGGAGAATCGATTGAACCTGGGAGGCGGAGGTTGCAGTGAGCTGAAAAAGAAAGAAAGAAAGATTAAATAAATAAATAAATAAATGTTGCATTATGAGACTCTAGATCTCATTTAGTTCCCATGGAGAATGTTGCCATTGAGGCAGTTAGCCAAGTGGGTTCTGGATGCAAGCTCCAACCTGGCTTTTGTGGGTTGTGGTTCTAATGTCAGTCCTGTTTGGAACTCTTAGCAGTGCCATTTGAATCTGTCCCATGTGGCCAGTCCAGAATTCGGGCAGTGGCCTAGCCAATAATTCAGCTCTCAAAGTCTATGTTAGGCTGTTTAGGGTAGAGCTGCTCAAGCACAGCTAGGGGATGAGCCCAGAAGTCCATAAAAATCACTTTGTGGGTTCACGTTACCAAACTTCCTCTTGTTGATGTCCCTGGTACTATCTGGTTCCCTGGGGCTCCCCCAGGCAGAAAGCTGGGGCTCTATTTACCTCCCCTGACACCTACTTCCCACAGTTGCACCCATGTCTGGATCCAAGCACTAGGGGAACAGAAAGACCAAAGAAGCCATAAAAGCTCACCCCACACTCCTGGGACCTCAGCTCTTCATAGTTTCAGGATCCTGTAGGCATCTGCCACCACCTCTGCCACCATGGGATGGCCTGGGGGCTAGGCCATCAGGATGGAGAATAGAAGTGAGGATGACCCAGATTCCTCTAAGTATTAGGAGACCTCTTTCTGGTTTCTGGAGGCAGACCAGAAGATTTCTCCTGACACACCCTGTGTTCACACTATGTTCACTTCTGGGTTTGGGGCTGCTCTGAGACCAACCCAGGAAATAGTGGGGGAATAGTAAGTGTAAACTCCCTTCCGGATTGGTGGCAATTCAATCAGTGGTCTTATGCCCCAGTTTGCCTGCTACTCCTTTTTTTTTTTTTTTTTTTTGAGATGGAGTCTCACTCTGTCACCTAGGCTGGAGTGCAATGGTGCATTCTCGGCTCACCGCAACCTCCACCTCGTGGGTTAAAGCAATTCTCCTGCTTCAGCCTCCCAAGCAGCTGGGATTACAGGTGTGCACCACCATGCCTGGATAATTTTTGTATTTTTAAGTAGAGGCAGGGTTTCACCATGTTGGTCAGGCTGGTCTCAAACCCCTGACCTCTTGATCTGCCTGCCTCAGCCTCCCAAAGTGCCGGGATTACAGGCGTGAGCCCCACGCCTGGCTCTGCCTGCTACTCTTGACTCTTCAGAGCCCTCAGCTGGCTGTTCCCTGAGCTCTGTACAGGGTTTACAGGTGTCTTCAGCAGCAGAGGTTTTGAATCAATCCCTCTGGCCATCCAGCAGACAGTGGACTGCAGAGGGCAAGGATGGAAGTAAGGAGGCCTGCAGGGAGATCAGAGGAGGCTTCACAGAGGTGACCTCTGGATCGAATCTTAAAAGATAAGTGGCTGTTTTCAGAAGGGCTAGTTGTGGGTAGAGCATTCAGGACATAGAGATGGAGCTGAGTGATGTCTTTTTTTTTTTTTTTGAGACAGAGTCTGTATGTCTCCCAGGCTAGAGTGTAGTGATGCAATCTCGGCTCACTGCAACCTCCGCCTCACCTCCCAGGTTCAAGTGATTTTCGTGCTTCAGCCTCCCTAGTAGCTGGGATTAAAGGCATGTGACACCATGCCTGGCTAATTTTTGTATTTTTAGTAGAGACGGGGTTTTACCATGTTGGCCAGGCTGGTCTTAAACTCCTGGCCTTGAGTTCGAGACCAGCCTCACCAACATGGTGAAACCCCGTCTCTACCAAAAATAAAAAAATTAGTCAGGCATATCAGTGAACCCCTGTAATCCCAGCTACTAAGGAGGCTGAGGCAGGAGAATTGCTTTAGCCTGGGAGGCCAAGGTTGCAGTAAGCCGAGATCATGCCACTGTACTCCAGCCTGGGTGACAGAGTGAAACTCTGTCTCAAAGAAAAAAAAAAAAAAAAAACTCCTGGCCTCAGGTGTTCCACCCACCACAGCCTCCCAAAGGGCTGGGATTACAGGTGTGAGCCACCATGCCCAGGCCCCGAGTGACGTCTTGAGGAGCAAAAGCCTGCGAAGCCTGGGAAGTAAAACTCTGGGTTGTCTGAAGTGAAGAGGGCAAGGCTGGGCAAGATGAAGGGTGATGCCATGAGAAAGGGGCCAGGGGAATGGGCTGGGACTAGATGTTGAGAGGTGAGTGGTTGATTTCTGATTTCTATGTGTTGAAGAAAAAGACCAGATAACATTTTCCACTAGTGCACAAGGAGGGGGAAGCCCCCACCCCCAGACCTGAGACAGGATGTGGGGATGCTTGTAGGTGTCTAAGGTCTTGGCAAGGGAAGGTGGCATCTAATCTGAAAAGACCAATGGCACAGTTCCTGTGGAGAAAGAAGGGTGTGTGATTTTGCAGCTGCTGAAAGGGAATGTCATACTGCTGAAGCCTTTCTTGGGTTGGATGATCAGGGAGAGGGGACAAGGGGATGTCTGCTTCTGTACCCAAGAGAATAAATTGAACAATTCCCTAGGGCTTACTGTAAATGAGGTAGCAGAGGTGGGAGAGGATGGGAGATCAGGAGTTTAAAGGTAGGAGTGACAAAGAGCGTATGTTATATCCCTTTTTTTGTTTTTTGGTTTTTGTTTTTGTTTTTGTTTTTTTTGAGACAGAGTCTCACTCTGTCACCCAGGTTGGAGTGCAGTGGTGTGGCGTGATCTTGGCTCACTGCAGTCCCGACTCCCAGGGCTCAAGTGATCATCCTACCTCAATCTGCCAAGTAGCTGGGACTATAGGCACACACCACCATCCCCAGTTAATTTTTGTATTTTTTGTAGATTTGGGGTTTTGCCATGTTGCTCAGGCTGGTCTCAAACTCCTGGATTCAAGCAGTCTTCCTGCCACAGCCTGCCAAAGTGTTGGGATTACAGGTGTGAGCCACCATGCCCAGTTTGTCTCTTTTTATACTTTTAAAATTTAGTATTTTAGTCATACAAAAAAAAAAAAAAAGAAAGCTGGGCACGGTGGCTCATGCCTGTAATCCCAGCACTTTGGGAGGCTGAGGCAGGCGGATCACCTGATGTCAGGAGTTTGGGACCAGACTGGACAACATGGTGAAACCTCATCTCTATTAAAAATACAAAAAAAAAAAAAAATTAGCTGGGTGTGGTGGCAGGCACCTGTAATCCCAGCTACTTGGAAGGCTGAGGTAGGAGAATCGCTTGAGCCCAGGAGGTGGAGGTTGCAGTAAACTGAGATCGTGCTATTGCACTCCAGCCTGGGTGACAGAGTGAGACTCCATCTCAAAAAAAAAAAAAAAGAAAAGAAAAGAAAAGAAAAAGGAAAAAAAATTAGTATAGTTATCTATTGCTGCAAATAAATTACCCATAAACTCAGCAGCTAAAGACAACATTTATTATCTCACACATTTTTTAAATATAAGGAATCTGGAATCTGCTTTGCTGGGTGATTCTGGCTCAGGGTCTTTCATGAGGTTACAGTCAAAATGTCAACCAGGGCTGCCATCATCTGAAGGCTTGACTGGGGCTGGAGGGTGCACTGTCAAGATGGCTCCCTCATGTGGCTGTTGGCTAGAGGTCTCAGTTCCTCCCTGGCTGTTGACCAGAGGCCTCAGTTATTCTCCCTGTGGGCCTCTTCACAGAGATGCTCTCAATATGGCAGCTGGCTTTGCCCACAACAAGGGATCCAAGATAAAGATCTAAGACAGAAGCTACTGTGTCTTTTATAACCTAATCTCAGAAGTGTCATATACTATCATTTCAGCCATATTCTATTGGTCACACAGGCCAGTGCTGGTTCAGTGTGGGAAGGAACTACACAAGGATTTGAATACAAGGAGGTGGGGGTCACTGAAGGCCGTCTTCGAGGCTGGCTACCACAGCATGTGAGTGTATTACCAGTTCAGATTCTTTTGTGAATGTAAAGAGATCACTGAGACATATTATTAATAGAAAGGAGACAGGTTGCCTTTTTATATAATCTTACTTTTAAAAAAAGCATGAAACCTACATGTTTCTATTATATATACATATAAATGTATAGAAAAAGATTGAGAAGGATACACATAAAACTGGTAACAGTGTCACCCCTGCAGAGGGAGATGAAATGGTAGGCATTATTATGAAAAGGAAACCTATCTTTTTCTTTTTATTTTTGAGACAGGGTCTCACTCTGTCACTTAGGCTGGAGTGCAGTGGTGCAATCTCAGCTCATACAACTGCTGCCTCTCAGGCTCAGTGATCCTCCCAGCTCAACCTCCCAAGTAGCTGGGAATACAGGCACCATCACGGTCAGCTAATTTTTGTATTTTTTGTAGAGATGGGGTTTTGCCATGTTTCCCAGGCTGGTCACAAACTCCTGAGCTCAAGGGGTCTGCCCACCTCAGCCTCCTGAAGTTCTGGGATTACAGGCATGAGCCACTGTGTCTGGCCAGGACTTTTTTTTTTTTTTTTTTTTTGAGAGAGAGTCCCGCTCATGGCTGGAGTGGAATCCTGCTCTCTCCACTCCAGGCTGGAGTGTAGTGGTGCAATCTCAGCTCACTGCAACCTCCACCTCCTGGGTTCAAGCAATTCTCCTGCCTCAGCCTCCTGAGTAGCTGGGATTACAAGTGTGTGCCACCATACCCAGCTAATTTTTGTATTTTTAGTAGAGACAGGATTTCACCATGTTGGTCTGGCTGGTTTCGAACTCCTGACCTCATGATCTGCCCACCTCAGTCTCCCAAAGTGCTGGGATTACAGCCGTGAGCCACTGTGCCTGGCCTTTTTTAAAAAAATTTTTTTTTCTTCTTCTTCTTCTGTTTTTTTTTTTTTTTTTTTTTTGAGACAGAGTCTTGCTCTGTTGCTCTGGCTGGAGTACAATGGCATGATCTCAGCTCACTCCAACCTCCACCTCTCAAGTTCAAGCGATTCTCCTGCCTCAGCCTCCTGAGTAGCTGAAATTAGAGGCACCCACCACCATGCCCAGGTAATGTTTGTATTTTTCGTAGAGACGGGGTTTCACCATCTTAGCCAGGCTAGTCTCAAACTCCTGACCTCGGGAGATCTGCCCGCCTCAGCCTCCCAAAGTGCTGGGATTACAGGCATGAGCCACTATGCCCCACTGGACTTATCATTTTTATCCTATATATTTTTCTTGATGGTTTGAATCATTTGCAATAACAGTGTGTTCCTGAGTTACTGGTCTAATTTTCTGTTGCTAGATAGCAAACCACCCCAAACTCAGTGGCATGAAACAGCAATCCTTTTATTCCACTCACAGATTCTGTGGGTAAGGAATTTTCAAAAGGCACAACAGCATTGGTTTGTCTCTGCTCCATGATACATGGAGCCTGAGCTGGGAGATGAGAATGGCTGGTGATGACTCACGTTTCTGGTGCCTGGGCTTGGATGACTAGCATGCTGGGCTCAGCTACAGCCATTGACTAGAACACCTACAAATGGCCTCTCAGTGTGGTTTAGGGCTCCTGGCAGCATGGAAGCTGTGTTCCAAGAGGAACTATGCCAGGAAGAAGCATTTGGAAGGAGACCGTTCCAAGAGAACCAGGCAGAGCTGCATGTTTATTTCTGACCCAACCTCAGAAGTCACATAGCATCACTTCAGCCATACTCTATTGGTGAAATCAGCCATGAGCCACCCAGGTTCAAAGAAAGAGGATGTAGATTCCCTCTCCAATGGAAGGAGTGTCAAGGAATTTGCAGCCATTAAAAACTGCCACATTTAGTTTTAGAATTAATTGCATTATTTTATTTTTGTAGAGACAGGGTCTCACTATGTTGCCCAGGGTGATCTTAAACTCCTGACCTCCAGTGATCCTCCCGCCTCAGACTCCTAAAGTGCTGGAATTACAAATGTGAACCACCATGCCTAGCCATGGAATTTAAAAATCTATTTTAGGCATGGGAGGCAGAGGCAGGCGGATCACCTGAGGTCAGGAGTTCGAAACCAGCCTGGCCAACATGGTGAAACCTCGTCTCTACTATAAATACAAAAATTAGCCAAGGGTGGTGGCACATGCCTGTAATCCCAGTTACTTGGGAAGCTGAGGTGTGAGAATTGGTTTGTTGGAAACAGATGCTCAGTGCCGCAAAGAAAAATTAGCACTGAGACAAAGGATCTTTCAGCAATGCAATTTTTACTTCCTGGACTACAGGAAGGGTACCCTTGCTAGCCATCGTGCCATGAGAGTACCCTTCCTTCAGTCCAGGAAGTAAAAATTGTGTTGCTAAAAGATCCTTTGTCTCGGTGCTAATTTTTCTTTGCGGCACCAAGAATCTATTTCCAACAGCTTGAACCTGGGAAGCAAAGGTTGCAGTGAGCTGAGATCATGCCACTGCACTCCAGCCTGAGTGACAGAGCAAGACCCTGTCTCAAAAAAAGAAAAAATTCTATTTTAAACAAAGAGTGAGAAATAAAACGTTCAGGCTGCCTTTCCTGAGATAGTAGGTCAGGAGCACCTAGGCACGTGCTCACATCCCAGACTCTTAGCTCTTTCCGTGTGGTTGCCTTTATTGCTTTGAGTCTGATAATCTCGGAGAGACCTGAGATAACTTGGCAGTTGCAACTTATAATTCTTTTTTTGTTTCTTTTCAGTACCTGAAACCAAACCCTTTAGGTAAATATTTATGTATAGATTTATTTGTTCCCCTTATTCCAGAAAGGATTTGAGGAAGCTTACAGGAATTCATACAGTATAATCATACAATTAAAAATATATAAATAGATCAAGAAACTAAGGGAAAGGGAAAGGAAAGATTAAAACAGTAAGTTAAAACCAGAGGGGAAGCTAGTTCTTAAAAATATATGCTGAAAGTCTTAAGTAAATATTTGGCATTGCAGGGCTGGAAAGCATTATGTATGTTATCTGATCTAATTACCTAACTGGCTCTTGAAATAGCTCTACAGTAGCCATCTAGCCTCAGTTTGCACATTTCCAGTGACGGGGAGCTCGGTACATTAGAAAGCAATTCCAACTGTTAGAAAGTATGGACCCAGGAGTCACAAATTGAAATGCTTCCAAGAGCTGGGCACAGTGGCTCACACCTGTAATCCCAGCACTTTGGGAGACTGAGGCAGGCGAATCGCCTGAGGTTAGGAGTTCAAGACCAGCCTGGCCAACATGATGAAACCCTGTCTCTACTAAAAATAACAAAAACTAGCCAGATGTGGTCGTGTGCACCTGTAATCCCAGCTACTCAGGAGACTGAGGCAGGAGAATCACTTTAACCCAGAAGGTGGAGGTTGCAGTGAGCTGAGATCGAGCCACTGTACTTCAGTCTGGGCAATAGAGCAAGACTCTGTCTCAAAAAAAAAACAGAGAGGGCTAACCAAGAATGATTCCTGTTTCCAAGTCACTCACTGAATGTGCTTCTGAAAGGCCTCGCCTTAAATCAGTTATATATTGTGTCTCTCTCCAGAGTCTGGGAGCCTCCAAGGAGGAGGGGAATAGGATATTTTTCATCGCTCTGTCCTAGAAACACACCCAATATTTGCAGAGGACTTGAGAGAAGGGGAGGAACTGAGCTGGGGTCACCTGATAATAGGCAGAGGAGAGAGTGTGGGCTCTGGGTTACAACCTGACTCTGCCTTGTGGTAGCTACAAAACCTTGGCTAGTTACTGAACTGAGCCTCAGTCTTCCCATCTGTAAGGTGGGGATAATAACAGTACCTTCGTGATAGAATGATTATAAAGACTGACCTGCTTAACTTATCATAAGTGTTCAATAAATGTCCCTTTGGGGATTTTCAGCTCCCCCAGCAGCCCTCCCCTTGGTCTCCTTGCCTTAGGCCCCCATATTTTTTCTGTGGATTATCGTCTCCCACCAGCCTCCACTCCTTGTGCTCTCACCCTTTCATCCCCCGATACCCCTTTCCTACTGGTCAAATGTGTACCTTTGCGTGTATTTACTTCTGAAGCTCCTTAGGAAAAGTCAAAAGGTCACACCCAGCTGAAAAATGAAAGAATTTGGCCTTGAATCCAGCCATATCAAGTTCATGAACTCTTATACCACCCTGTGCTCTTTGAGTCCATTATGTACTGGCTGTGAGAAATCAAAGTTTCTAGGCTGGGGCAAAGTGGCTCATGCCTGCGATCTCAGCACGTTGGGAGGCTGAGGTGGGAGGATCACTTTGAGTCCAGGAGTTTGAGACTAGCCTGGACAACAAAGTGAGATCCCATTTCTACAGAAAAATTTAAAATTAGCTGGATGTGGCTGCATGCACCTATAGTCCCAGCTACTGGGGCAGCTGAGGTGGGAGGATTGCTTGAGCCCTGGAGGTTGAGGCTGCAGGGATCTGTGATCATGTCACAGTACTCCAGCCTGGGCAATAGAGTTGAGACCCTGTGTGAAAAAAAAAAAAAAGTAGTTTCTGTCCAGCTCCACAGCTGTCAGTGGCAGACCTCAGAGCCACATTTGGCTCTGCCTGGCTCCAAATGTAATGATTCTCCTGCACCCCATGCTCCCCAGTCTCCATGTAGAATCTTTTTTTTTTCTGAAACGGAGTTTCACTCTTGTTGCCCAGGCTGGAGTGCAATGGCACAATCTCGGCTCACTGCAACCTCTACCTCCAGGGTTCTAGTGATTCTCCTACCTCAGCCTCTCAGGTAGCTAGGACTACAGGCGCCTCCCACCACGCCCAGCTAACTTTTGTCTTTTTAGTAGAGATGAGGTTTCGCCATGTTGGCCAGGCTAGTCTTGAAATCCTGACCTCAGATGATCCACTCGCCTCGGCCTCCCAAAGTGTTGGGATTACAGGCGTGAGCCACCACACCTGGCAAGAATCTTTAGTGGCCATTTAGAGGAATCACCATGCTTCTCCCATATGGTCATTAAATACTGGAGCATTTCACTATAGCACTTGATTATCAACTCTCTCACAGAAATTCTGTGAGGTCATCCAGCAGGAGTCATGCCCATTTGTGGATGAGGAAACTGAGGCTCAGAGAGGGAAAGTGACTTGTCCAAGTCCACATTGACTTTATATAGTCAATATTCTCCACATTTCCAGGGTCCTAGCCCAGTACAAACTCTACATCTTAGTCACTTTAAGGGGTCACATACTTCCTAAAGCAACGTCCTTCACACAATTGCTTCAGTAAATGTTTCCTGATGGATTGGCCACCCCTGTGTCAGATGCCAGTTTTGTGCAGAGCCTGAGTCATGTGGCCAAGGCATAGGAAATGGCCTTGCTGCTCAGAGAAGGAGAGGGTAAGTGACCATATCCAGATGGACATTCTTGACTTTCCAGGTAGTAACCATTCCAGGATGACAGTCACCATGTCTAAGATGGTGGAGTTGAGAACGGTGGCCTTCATTAAGACCACAAACAGGCCAGGTGTGGTGGCTTACACTTGGAATCCCAGCACTCTGGGGGGCCAAGGCGAGAGGATCACTTGAAATCAGGAGTTCAAGGCCAGCCTGGCCAACATGGTGAAACCATGTCTCTACTAAAAATAGAAAAATTAGCCAGGCGTGCTGACACATGCTTGTAATCCCAGCTACTTGGGAGGCTGAGACATGAGAATAACTTGAACCTGGAAGGTAGAGGTTGCAGTGAGCTGCGATCACACCCCCTCACTCCAGCCTAGGTGACAGAATGAGATGCTGTCTCAAAGAAAAGGAAAACAAAGACCCCTAACAGCTGCCACTTTTTAATAATAAACGTGATTTCTACTTACTCTATACAATTTAGAAAACAGGAAAAAGTGTTAAGAGGTAAATAAGAATCAACTATAATGTGAACACCCAAAGATAATGACCATCGCAAATATTTTATGTATTTCTCTCTAGTTTTCTCTGTGCCAACACACATGCACACATACTTCCTATTAGGTCAAATGCATGATCATAAAAAAACCAGAGTAACATACCTGTACCAGATGCTATTGATTGCCTACTCAATATACACTCTCCCTTCTCCCTGTTTACAGAGCTCCAATTATTTATTTAGTTATTTATTTTGAGACAGGATCTCACTGTTTCCCAGGCTGGAGTGCAGGGGCGAGATCACAGCTCACTACAGCCTTAACCTCCCAAGCTCAGGTGATCCTCCCACCTCAGCCTCCTGAGTAGCTGGGACTATAAGCGTGAGCCACCACACCCAGCTGATTTTAAACATTTTTGTAGAAATGAGATCTCACTTTGTTTTCCATACTGGTGTCAAACTCATGGGCTCGAGTAATCCTCCCACTTTAGCCTCCCAAAATGCTGGGATTATAGGCGTGAGCCACCGTGCCCAGCGCAACCCTTACTTTGATTTTAGGTAGTTGTGAAGTTACCTTGATCTTAGAGAAGATTTAGCCTGTCCCAGAGATGAATCATGGCTGGTCTAGACCAATCACAGTAAACTTATTCCTTCTAGATTGGATTGTTCCATTGTCCAATACGGTTGTCGTTAACCACATCTGTGGCTTTTTAAATTTATGTTAATTAAAATTAAATAAAATTTAAAATGCAGTTTCTCTGCTGCACTAGTCACATTTTAAGTGTTTAAAAGCCATTCATGGTCAAGTGCGGTAGCTCATGCCTGTAATCCCAGCACTTTGGGAGGCCGAAGCAGGCAGATTACCTGAAGTCAGGAGTTCCAGACCAGCCTGACCAATAAGGTGAAACCTAATCTCTACTAAAAATTAAAAATTAGCTGGGCATGGTGGCGGGCGCCTATAATCCCAGCTACTTGGGAGGCTGAGGCAATAGAATTGCTTGAACCCAGGAGACGGAGGTTGAAGTGAGCCGAGATCATGCCATTGCACTTCATCCTGGGCAACAAGAGTGAGACTCTCGTCTAAAAAAAAAAAAAAAAAACAGAACTATCCATGAATAGTGGCTACTGTTTTGGATAACACAGATATAGGACATTTCCATCACTGCAGAAAGTTGTATGGGACAGTGCTAGGGGTATGCAAGTGGTCCAATTCTGGCCAATGAAACACAAGTGGTAAGTCTGGGGGCACTCCCCTACATAGACAGAAAAAAAGAGCTTCCTTAGGACAGAACCCCTGTTCCTGCATCTTCCTGTCCACGACGCTGGTGTGAATGTGATGTCTAGCAGCCATCTTGCAATCATAAGATGACAAGTGCAAGGACAAAAGGACACTTGCTGAGGATGGCAAATGGAGGAGGATGAAAGCAAACAGGATGCTTCCTTCCTTCCTTCCTCCCTTCCTTTTCTCACTTCTTTTCTTTGCTTTTTCTTTTTTTGAGACGGAGTTTCACTCTTTCGCCCAGGCTGGAGTGAAGTGGCCCAATCTCGGCTCACTGCAACCTCTGCTCCACTGGGTTCAAGCAATTCTCCTGCCTCAGCCTCCAGAGTAGCTGGAATTGCAGGCACCCACCACCATGCCGGGCTAATTTTTGTATTTTTAGTAGAGGTGGGGTTTCGCCATGTTGGCCAGGCTGGTCTCGAACTCCTGACTTCCTGCCTTGGCCTCCCAAAGTGCTGGGATTACAGGCGTGAGCCACCGCTCCTGGCCTCTTTTCCTTTTAAAAATTGCGTAAGGGCTGGGGACTGTGATTCAAGCCTGTAATCCCAACACTTTAGGAGGCTGAGGTGGAAGGATCGCTTGAGCTCAGGAATTCGAGACCAGCCTGGGTAACATAGAAAGATAAAAAATTAGCGGAACATGGTGGCACATGCCGATAGTCCCAGCTACTCAGGAGGCTGAGATGGGATAATCGCTTGAGCCCTGGAGGTTGAGGCTACAGTGAGCGGTGATCGTTCCACTCACTGCACTCCAGCCTGGGTGACAGAGCTAGACCCTGTCTCAAAAAAAAATAAAATAAAATAAAAAATATAATTGTAAAATGTATATAAAATATACCATATTTGCCCCCTTTTAGTGTATGGTTCAGTAGCGTTCAGCATGTGTACATGATTGTGCAGCCAATCCTCAGAGCTCTTTTCACCTTCCAAAACTGAAATGCTACCCATTAAACAATTTCTCTTTTCTCTCCCCAGCCCCTAGCCACTACCACCCTATTTTCTGTCTCCATGAATTTGACTACTCTAAGTACTTCATACAGGTAAAATCATGCTGTATTTGTCCTTTTGTGACTGGTTTATTTGTTTGTGTGTATGTATAATTTTTTTTTGAAACAGAGTGTCACTCTGTCGCCCAGGCTGGAGCACAGTGGCACAATCTCGGCTCACTGCAACCTTCACATCCCAGGTTCAAGCAATTCTCCTGCCTCGGCCTCACGAGTAGCTGGGGTTACAGGTGCACACCACCACACATGGCTAATTTTTGTATTTTTAATAGAGACAGCATTTCACCATGTTGGCCAGGCTGGTCTTGAACTCCTGACCTCAAGTGATTTGCCTGCCTGGGCCTCCTAAAGTATTGGGATTACAGGCGCGAGCCACCGCACCCGGCCTATGACTGGTTTATTTCATTTAACGTAATACCCTCAAGATTCATCCATGTTGTAGCATGTGTCAGAATCTCATTCCTTTTTAAGGTTGAATAGTATTCTGTTTTATGTTTATACTGCATTTTGTTATCCATTCATGTGTCGAGGGACAGTGGGTTGCTTCTACCTTTTGGCTATTGGGAATAATGCTGCTATGAACATGGGTACACAGAAATCTCTTCAAGATCCTGCTTTCAATTCCGTTGGGTATTTAAAGTGGAATTGCTGGATCATATGAAAATCTATTTTTAGTTTTTTGAGGAACTAACACTTCAGCACCTATACCATTTTACATTTCCACCAACAGTGCATGAGGTTTCCAATGTCTCCATTCTTGTCAACATGTATTACCTGCTTTTTTTTTTTTTTTTTAAATATTTATTTATTTATTTATTTAATGATACAGATTCTTGATCTGTATCCCAGGATGGAGTTAAATTGCGCAGTCTCAGCTCATTGCAACCTCTGCCTTCCAGGTTCAGGTGATTCTCCTGTTTCAGCCTCCCAAACAGTTGGGATTACAGGTGCCTGCTACCATACCTGGCTAATTTTTGTATTGGGTTTCACCATGTTGGCCAGGCTGGTCTCGAACTCCTGACATCATGATCCACCCACCTCAGCCTCCCAGAGTGGCATGATCTTGGCTCACTGCAACCTCCACCTCCCGGGTTCAAGCGATTCTCCTGCCTCAGCCCCTCAAGTGGTTGGGATTACAGGTGCCCGCTGCCATGCCTAGCTAATTTTGTATTTTTAGTAGAGGCAGGATTTCACCATGTTGGTCAAGCTGGTCTCGAACTCCTGACCTCAGGTGATCCACCTGCCTCAGCCTCCCAGAGTGCTGGGATTACAGGCGTGAGCCACCGCGCGCGGCCATTTTTTGTCATTTCTATAGTTTCTTTGGATAAATATCTATTCAGGTCCTTTGTCCTTTATTATTTATTTTTTTGAGACAGTCTTGCTCTGTCACCCAGGCTGGAGCACAGTGGTGCAATCATGGCTCACTGCAGCCTTGATCTCCCAGGATCAAGTCATCCTCTACCTTAACCTTCTGAGTATCTGGGACTACAGGCTCACACCCACGCCAGGCTAATTTTTTTCCCTTGTTTTTTTGTAGAGACAGAGTCTTACCACATTGCTCAGACTGTCTTGAGTTCTTGGTCTCATGTTATCTTCCTGCCTTGGCTTCTAAAAGGTGAGAGCCACTGCACCTGGCTTGGCCATTTTTTAATTGGGTTGTTTATATGTTGTTGAGTTGTAGGAGTTCTTTTTTATTTTTATTTTTTGAGACGGAGTCTTGCTCTTGTTGCCGGGCACAATCTCGGCTCACTGCAACCTCTGCCTCCTGGGTTCAAGTGATTCTCCTGCCTCAGCCTCCTGAATAGCTGGGATTACAGGTGTGTGCCACCATGCCTGGCTAATTTCTGTAGTATTAGTAGAGATGGAGTTTCACTATGTTGGCCAGGCTGGTCTCAAACTCTGGACCTCAGATAATCCACCTGCCTCCCAAAGTGCTAGGATTACAAGCATGAGCCACCGCACCAGGCCAGAGTTCTTTATAGAACCTGGATATTAACCCATTAATATATGAGTTGCAACTATTTTCTCCCATTTTGCGTGTTGCCTTTTTAATTCTGTTGATTGTGTAAGAAACTTTCTTGAAGAGCACCACAGAGCAGTTAAAAATTTTTCTTAATGGGTATAGGTATCCTTTTACTTTCTTATATTTTCATGAGCATTTCCTCATATCATTGGATGCTGTTGAAAAATATGATTTTCTTTCTTTTCTTTTTTTGAGATGGAGTCTTGCTCTGTTGCCAGGCTGGAGTGCAGTGGCGCGATCTCGGCTCACTGCAACCTCTGCCTTCTGGGTTCAAGTGATTCTCCTGCCTCAGCCTCCCGAGTAGCTGGGACTACAGGCACGCACCACCATGTCTGACTAATTTTTGTAGTTTGTGCAGAGACAGGGTTTCACCATGTTAGCCAGGATGGTCTCGATCTCTTGACTTTGTGATCCGTCCGCCTCAGCTTCCCAAAGTGCTGAGATTATAGGCGTGATCCACCGCACCCAGCCAAAAAATATCGTTTTCAATTGGCAGCGTAATATTCCTTCTTACTGACATCTCTTAGTTTATTCTCTCCTTTCCTTTAATATTGGACATAATATTTCCCTGTTGCAAATGTAGCTGGGGTGAACAAGCTTGTGCCTAAATCTTTGTGAGGATATCTCATTATTTTCTCAAAATTGATTCCTAGAAATGGAATGGGCTGACTAAACACTTTTTAGTCATCATGTTATTTTTCTTACGATTTGTGCCAATTTCTCAATACCATCAGCAATGGAATGAAAGTGCTCTTTGCCAACATTGTGTATGATGCTTTTTTTTTTTTTTTTTTTTTTTTTAAGAAAAGGTCTTTCTCTGTCATCCAGGCTGGAGTGCAGTGGCATAATCATGGCTCACTGCAGCCTCAACCTCCTGGGCTCAGGCAATCATCCTGCCTTAGCCTCCCTAGTAGTTGGGACCACAGGTGCGTGCCACCACACCTGGCTAATTTTTAAATTTTGTTGTAGAGATCAGGGACTCACTGTGTTATCCTGGCTGCTCTGAAACTCCCAGGCTTAAGCAATCCTCTCACCTTGGCCTTCCAAAGTGCTAGGATTATAGGCATGAACAACTGAGCCCAGCCAAGTATGATGCTTTTTAAAAAATCTGCTAATTTGAGAAGTAAATGATGATAATATACATTTGTTTTTGAGACAGGGTCTCACTCCATCACCCAGGCTAAAGTGCAAGGGCATGATCATGGCTCACTGCAGCTTCAAACTCCTGGGCTCAAAGGATCCTTTTGCCTCAAAGTCCCAGATAGCTGGGACTATAGGCATGCATCACCAGCTAATTTTTTAATTTTAATTTTTAGAGATGAAGTCTCTCTACGTTGCCCAGGCTGGTCTCAAACTCGTGGCCTCAAGGGATCCTCCCACTTTGGGCCCCCAGGATGCTGGGATTACACCTGAAGTCAGGAGTTCGAGACCAGCCTGACCAACATGGAGAAACCCTATCTCTACTAAAAATACAAAATTAGCCAGATGTGGTGGTGCATGCCTGTAATCTCAGCTACTCAGGAGGCTGAGGCAGGAGAATCACTTGAACTTGGGAGACAGAGGTTGCTGTGAGCCAAGACCGCGCCACTGCACTTCAGCCTTGGTGACAGAGTGAAACTGTCTCAAAAAACAAAAAAAAAATTGTTTTCTTCATCTCTTACTGTGTATGGGCCTTACAGCTGGGAGAGCATTTTATACCTATGCCCTGGGTGTACCCTCACCGTAGCCCTGTAGGAAGCAGGCAGGGAAATGAGGTCCTGAAGTGTAAATTCACTTGCCCAAGGTCACACAGCCAGTTAAGTGCCTGAGGAGGAAGCAATTAGCAGCCAACTCCTGTCTGGCTTTCTTCAGAAAACATCAGAGATGTGAATTTAGAAGCCATTAGCTCCATCCTCAGTCCTCAGAGCCTCCCTCAGGTCCCAGAGTTCCATCCATTCTGAACCTGGGCACTCAGCCAAGTGAGAAGCATCAAGCACATCTCAGGTGCTTGGCTTCAGTCCAAGCCCCGCATCTTGTTTATTCCTGAAAGGGGCACTGGGATGCCACCTCCTTGCATTCTAATAAGTAATCCCCTTTGCAGTCTTTTTATACAACACCTCTTCAGCCCTCCTCCCCAAATGGTTTTACATTTCCAGGAAGACTAAACTCTCTCACCACTCAACTTCTCACATTTACAATGATTGCTTTGCTGGAGGACACCATGACCCCACTGATAAAGAAAGGAAAGACAGCAACCATTCATGGAGAACCTACTAAGTGCCAGGCATTGTATCTTTCTTTTTTTTTTTTTTTTTTTTTTTTTGAGATAGAATCTTGCTCTGTTGCCCAGGCTGGAGCGTGGTGATCTCACTCATTGAGCATGATCTCAGCACGTTGCAGCCTCGATTTCCTGGGCTCAGGCAATCCTCCCATATCAACCTCCTGAGTAGCTGGGACTACAGGTGTGCACCACCATGCCTGACTAATTTTTGTGTTTTTTGTAGAGAGGGGTTTTTGCCATGTTGCTCAGGCTGATCTTAAATTTCTAAGTTTAAGCATTTCACCCATTTCGGCCTCCCTAAGTGGTGGGATTATAGGTGTGAGTCACCATGCCTGACCCCACACCATATTTTATTTAATCCTCACAACAAACCTAAGCAGTTGCATTTCTAGCTCTATTTTGCACATGAGAAATGTGAGTGTCAGAGTGGTCAAGTGATGTGCACTGGGTCACTCAGCTAACGCATAAGGAATGGAGCTGGGATTCAAACCTTAGACTGTCTGGACCCCACAGTCCATGCTTGTCATTTTCATAGCTCAGAAATACACTGTCCAATATGTAATCACTAGCCGCATGTGGCCGCTTAGGCATAAATTAATGAAAATTAAATAAATACAATTCCGTTTTTCAATAGCACTAGACTCATTTCAAGTACTCAGTAGCCACATGTGGCTGTTGGTTGCCTTACTGGACAGCACGGATGTTGAACATGTCCACCATGGTGGGAAGATCTGTTGGACAGCACTGCTCTCGAATGTCAGAGAAGAAAGAAAATGTCGTGATTTTACCCTTTCATGGGGAGCCAGGCCATCTGCCACTTGTCAGCTTTGTAGGGAGTCCATTGGAAGTTATTTTCCCTGGATGAGATCATAATAAAACCATCCATGGGTTTCAGGACTGTGTTTTACCTTTCTCCTGGTTTGGCCTCCATTCAGCCCCACCCATGATAGGTGTGAGCGTGTCCCTGCCCACACTCCCCTGCTGCCACCCAATCGCCAGGTATCTAGTGCCTTTCTCTGTCATACAGGATTTGGGTTGTCTTAGCCACTAAAATGGGGCATCCTCACAGGATAACTCAGATGGGGACTGAGCCAAGTTTCATAACACAGTGGGCTTAATTCCAGCTAGGTGGTCCCTGGGCAACATGCCTGCCGCTGAGGGGAGGGTCCTCACTGACGGACGTCGAGGAGGAGGGCTAATGGAGTTTTTTGGCAAAGGAGATGTCTGGTTATAAAGGGATTCCCCACTCCACCCCCACCCCTTAGCAACAGGACTCCCTCCCTATGTCTGGGAAATGCTTACTTTGTGAATGGAAGGCAGTCTTTCTCCTACCATAGAAGCCAAAAGGTCAGATGTTTGTCTTTACAGATTCCACTGCAGGTAGGAGATGGGCATGTGATCAAGGATGGACCAATTAGGGCTTGGGTTACAGAAGTCAATCCCAGCACTTTGGGAGGCTGAGGCTGGCAGATCACTTGAGGTCAGGAGTTCGAGACCAACCTGGCTAACATGGTGAAACCCCATCTCTACTACGAATACAAAAATTAGTCATGTGTAGTGGCAGGCACCTGTAATCCTAGCTACTCTGGAGGCTGAGGCAGGAGAATCGCTTGAACCCAGGAGGTGGAGGTTGCAGTGAGCCAAGATTGCACCACTGCACTCAAGCCTAGACTACAGAGTGAGACCCTGTCTCCAAAAAAAAAAAAAAAAAAAAAGGAAGTCAAGTCTACGGGGAATTCTTATGGAAAGGGAAGGTGAAAATGGTGTTGAGACAGTGCCCATGGCTGGGTGACCATGGTGAAAGCAGGGCAACCACTGTTCTCACCAGACAGGTCTTGTAGCACATGGTCCCATGTGGCCTTGCCTTCTTTATTCCTGGCCACTTCTAGAAACTTCCTGGTGATTTTGTGGCCTTCCTATTACCCTGCTAATAAATTCCTTTTCTGCTACTGTCAGAGTTGGTTTCTCTTGTTTATGATAAACTGACACAATGGTGCTTGCCGGAATTACTCCAGATCATTTCTAGGCTGGAGTTTGCTCTGGGGGAGGTAGGAAGGAGGGGCTCTGCTCTGGTCCATGTGATCTCTCCAGATCAGTACCCTTTGTCCCAGCCCACTAGCCTCCTTCCTCTTGTTGCATCCTCATCATCCCTCCCCTCCACTGAATTGAGCAAATCTCCAGAATTGAGAGATTTGAAGGCCCTATTCTGACTTTTCAAAACTTCTTTCATTCCCTGAGTCTCCTCCCCAAGATTCTGGGACTCAGAAAGTCCTTTCTCTATCTTTCTACTGAAATAACTCTCCTCTGAGCAATAAAGGCCTCACAGTCCAGGTTAGATGGAAAAGAGGACACAGTATGGAAAGGAAATGCCAGGAATTGAAACATACTAGTAATATAGACGTTACCCCATCATACTAGGGTGACCAGTCATCCTAGTTTGCCTGGACTAAGGAGTTTCTTGGGACATGAAACTTTGGGTGCTAAAGCAGGGACAGACCTGTGTGAACTGGAACAAGCTAGTCACTGTGTACTGTACAGCTACTACTACTAATCCTATTTCAATACACAGCTTTATTCAGCTTGCTAAGGACAGAATCAAAATCAGACCATTATCAACAATACCTTTCCAAAGTTCTTTTTTTTCTGCCAGGTGCAGTGAGTGGGTCATGCCTGTAATCCCACCACTTTGGGAGGCTGAGGCAGGTGGATCACTTGAGGCCAGGAATTTGAGACCAGCCTGGCCAACATGGCAAAACCCTGCCTCTACTAAAAAATACAAAAAATGGCCAGGTATGGTGGCACACGCCTGTAATCCCAACTCCTCGGGAGGCTAAGGCATGAGAAGCAACTGAACCCGGAGGTAGAGGTTCCAGTGAGCCGAGATTCCACCACTGCACTGAAGCCTGAGCGACAGAGCAAGATTCTGTCTCAAAAAAAATTAAAAAGTTGTTCCAATTTTCATTTCCTTTAATGTGAGTAAGCATAAGTATCTTTCCTTTTCCTATGTTTAAAAGCAATATTTTCTATTCCTTTTCTGTGAACTATCTGTTCATACCTTTTACCTATCTGTTTAAAAAATTTAAACGGTTTTCGATACATTATATTTGTACAAAAGGTACATGTGCAATTTTGTTACATGCATAGAATGTGTAATGATAAAGTCAGGGTATTTAGGGTACCTGATAATCACCCAAGTATTTATCATTTCTATGTGTTGGGTACATTTCAGGTCTCCTCGCTTTTTTGAAGATTAACACAATACATTGTTGTTAAATAGCAGTAAAGACATCCAGTTAAACATAGTGGATTGATAACATGTATTTGTCTTTTTCTCCCTCACACCCCACCTATATGACAATAAGGAATAAAAAATGTATTAACCCAGAACATTAATAGGTAAGAAAAGGAGACATTGGTGGCGCAGGGATTTCAGCAAGTTTTTGGAAAACAGAGACAGAAGGGGAAGTAGTAACTGACTTAACAGTGGGAGGAAGTTATGACCCAAATGTCTGCAGGGAATATTGTTTTGATGACTAAAGGATGAGCCCAGATTCTTCCATAGAAGAGACAGACACTAAAAATAAAGATATGGATGGAAATCTCCCACAGAGTAGAACAAAAAAGCCAAAAAGAGGGAAAATAAGAGAAAAACAGAAAATTAGGAGCTCAGTTTCGAAGGTACAACTCTTGACTAACAGAAATTCCAGAAAGAAAAAAAAAATAGAGGGGAGATCCAAGTGTGGTGGCTCAGTCCTATAATCCCAACACTTTGGGAGGTTAAGGCAGAGGGATTGCTTGAGCCCAGGAGTTTGAAACCAGCTGGGCAACACAGTGAGACCCCATTTCTACAAAAGATAGAAAAATTACTCTGGCATCGTGGTATGCATCTGAGGTGCCAGGATCACTTGAGCCTGGGAGGTTGAGGCTGCAGTGAGCCGTGATAATGCCACTGCATTTCATCTTGTACAAAATAGCGAGACACTGTCTCAGGGGGGAAAAAATAGAAGGGAAGAAAATTATCAAAGAAATAATACAAGAAAATTTCCTAGGTTAGAGGGATATAAGTCTCCAGACTGAAAAGGCCCAGCTAACACAAGTGAGGAAAAGCCTCACTGAGGGGAATCATCATCAAATACATTATGGATAAAGATGATAGCCTAGCCAGGCATGGTGGCTCATACCTGTAATCCCAGCACTTTGGGAGGCTGAGGTGGGTGGATCACCTGAGGTTGGGAGTTTGAGACCAGCCTGACCAACATGGAGAAACCCCATCCCTACTAAAAATACAAAAGTAGCTGGGCGACGTGGTGCATGCCTGTAATTCTAGCTACTCAGGAGGCTGAGGCAGGAGAACATGTGAACCCAGCAGGCGGAGGTTGCGATGAGCTGAGATTGTGCCACTCCACTCCAGCGTGGGCAACAAGAGTGAAATTCCATCTCAAAAAAAAAAAAAAAAAAGATGATAGCCTAAAAGTTTTCAAATATTAAAAATAAAAAAAGAACAAGACACATACAAAGCAATAGGATTAAGAATGGCATTAGATGTCTTAAATCTGGATACTAGAAACAATAATTTAGAGCTTTAAAAATTCTGAGAGAAAATAATTTTCAGCCTAGATTTCTTTCTTTTCTCTTTTTTTTTTTTTTTTTTTTTTTTGCGAGATGGAGTTTTGCTCTTGTTGCCCAGGCTGGAGTGCAATGGCGTGATCTCAGCTCACCGCAACCTCCACCTCCCAGGTTCAAGTGATTCTCCTGCCTCAGCCTCCTGAGTAGCTGGGATTACAGGCATGTGCCACCACACCCAGCTAATTTTGTATTTTTAGTAGAGACAGGGTTTCTTCATGTTGGTCAGGCTGGTCTCAAACTCCTGACCTCAGGTGATCTGCCCACCTCAGCCTCCCAAAGTGCTGGGATTACAGGTACAAGCCACCACACCCAGCCTTCAGCTTACATTTCTATACCCTGCTAAACTATTAATCAAGTGTGAAAACAGTATAAAGACATATTTAGACATACAAGGACTAAATACATTTGCTTCTTTGCAACCTTTCTCAGGAATCTATAGAAAGATGTGCTGCACAGAGATGACAGAGTAAATCCACAATTCAGAAGTTTGAGACACAAGGTCCAGGGCACAGGGAATCCCAACCAGGAGTAGGACGTAGAAAAGTTCAGTATGACAGCTGTGCAGTAGGCCTGGAGAGCACTGGTCCAGATCAGAGCTGAAGCCTTCAGGAGATAAAAACAAAAGAGAATTCATGAACTTTTTTTTTTTAAGTTGTTGTTGTTGATTTTGTGAGATGGAGTTTTGCTCTTGTCGCCCAGGCTGGAGTGCAATGGGGCGATCTCAGCTCACTGCAACCTCCATCTCTTGGGTTTAAGAAATTCTCCTGCCTCAGCCTCCCAAGTAGTGGGGATTACAGGCACCCACCACCACGCCTGGCTAATTTTTGTATTTTTAGTAGAGACATGGTTTCTCCATGTTGGCCAGGTTGGTCTTGAACTCCTGACATCAGGTGACCTGCCAGCCTCAGCCTCCCAAAGTGCTGGGATTACAGGCATGAGCCACCACGCCTGGCCGAATTATTTGTTATGTTGCACATCTGGAAAAATCACTGCTAGTTATTTGTCTAATTTATTAACCACATAGGAAAAAGTTAACAGCTGCAAAGAAAGGTAATGAAAGTGGGGAGGAGGGAAATGAGGCAATTATTAGCCTTGGGAAACACCAAAAGAGGCTGGGTGCAGTCTCTTTTGGTATTTCCTTTATTATTTAAAAATAAAAATAAAATAAACTTCTTCTCTTTAGAAAAAGTGTAAATCAAATTATGTGGGAGTTTTAATGGGCCAGGCCTGAGAATGGCACACATCACATTTTATTAGCCAGAACTTGGTCTGAATTGTAAGGAAGGCTGGAAAATACTGTCTAGCTGTGTGTGTCCAGGAGCAAGAAGAAATAAGTTTTTGAGAGGAAGTAGCAGTATCTACCACAACAGGCAAAAAGTAGGGGTGCGCAGGTGAGGAAGAGCATCTCAGAGGTATTCATTCATTCAAGGAGCAACACATATTTATTGACCACCTACTATTGACTAAGCTTGGTTCCAGGTATGGGTATACAAGAGTGAACAAATAAAAGACTGCTTTTATGGAGTTTCTGTTTAGTGAGGAACAGCAGGTGTAAGCTGGAACCTTCCATAGGGGTTGGAACCTGCCCTTCTAGGCCAGTGTGGCTGGAACAGAATTTTAACGATTTTTGCAGGAAGTAATAAGGACTTTAGATTTGATTCTAAAAGCAATAGGACTCCATTAAATCGAATATTGACCAGGGAGTGACATGATCTGTCTTATTTACTTATTTAATTTTTATTTTTGAGATGGAGTTTCACTCTTGTTGCCCCGGCTGGGGTCCAGTGGCACCATCTCTGCTCACTGCAACCTCCCCCTCCCGGGTTCAAGTGACTCTCCTGCCTCAGCCTCCTGAGTAGCTGGGATTACAGGCGCACACCACCACGCCCGGCTTAATTTTGTATTTTTAGTAGAGACGGGGTTTCACCATGTTGGCCAGGCTGGTCTCGAACTCCTGACCTCAGGTGATTCACCTGCCTCGGCCTCGCAAAGTGCTGGGATTACAGGCGTGAGCCACCGCACCAGGCTTATGATCTGTTTTAAATAATTACTCTGGCCACCTTGTGGAAAATGGATTGTCCAGGCAGAACTGGACAAAAGAATGGAAGCAGACGGACCAGATATTTCAGGCAGGCTAGAGATGAGCGTGGCCTGGCCTTGCCTGGTGCGGTTACTGACTGGATTGGGTAAAGAACAGGAAAGAAACAACAAGGATGGCTACAGGTGTTTGGATTGAGTCACTGGGGGCACCCTAAATGGGAACTATCTCTGTAGCAGTTTGAGACACTAGTCAGATAAGGGATGTGAAAGCTTTTAGGAAAGGTTGAACGGCGGCTGAAATCGCGTGTGTTCCATTTTACAGATCAGAAACTGAGGCAGGCCACGCTGCGCACCACTCCCCCCGCTTAGGTGGGTGAGGAGGCCGAGGTGTGTTGAGCGCCCGCTAAGCGCCAGCACCGAGCAGAGCCCCGCCCGGCCCCTCCCAGCCGGCTTTCCCTGTCCGCTGCTCGTGTCCCAATAAAGTTATTGAAATTGACACTGGTTGCTAAGGAAGTGGGTCGCTGAGCCAGGTTGCTAAGGAAGTGAGCGGCCACTGTCTCTCCCCATCCGGGGCAGCGGGGAATGGCTGAGCCAGGGGTTCGCCGCCCCCGCCGCCGCCGCCGCCGCCGCCGCCGCCGCCCGCTTTTGGTTCGGGCCGCAGGTGAGTCGGAGTTGCCGGGCGTCCGCCGAGCAGGGCCGATCCGTGTGGCTGCCTGGGATTTTCCCTGCGGGCCCGCGCCACCGCCTGGCTTTGCTGTCCTGCGAGCCAGAGCATCCTCTGCCCTGCCTCCTGGGCATCCTCTGGTTGTCCGGACGGCCTCGCCCCTTCTTCCCTGGGCAGGGTCGCGGCCCGAGCCCCAGACAGGGCCACCCTGGGTCGCAGCCCACCTGGGGGCCTTGGGGCTGTGGTCAGGGAACCAGTTTGGGAGGAGGGCGGGGAAGCGAGAGCCTGGGGTCCCAACCTCGTTGCTGTCCCGGGCTTGCTGTGTGACCTTGGGCAAGTCTTTTCCCCTCTCTGGCCTTAGTTGACCTGTTTGTCCAGTGTGGTCCTAACCTTGCTTCTCAGAGTGGTTAAGGTGATGAGACGTGTATGTGAAAGTGTCCTAAATGGGGAGATGGAACATTCGCAGGGCACCCTAGCATGGGAGAGCAAGCAGCCAGTTTGAAGACTGAGTGAGTTACTAGAGATGTATTTCCACTTAGTAACTGTGTGACCCTGGGCAAGTTAATTTCTCTGAGTCTTCTTTGTCTTATCTGTGAAATGGATTATAGACTACTGTGGAAATCTAATGAGACTGAGTATGTCACGTAGCTTGGCAACATAGTAAGTGCTCAACCAGCTATCATGAGGTATCTAGGGTAGGAGGGCAAGACTTAAAGGAGGAGATGACTTTGGGACAGGTAAGGTGTAGGTGTGTGGAGTGCCAGCTCATATGGGTAGTCCTACTGCAATGCCAACCTCCAACCCCAGTTTTACTTCTCCATTCTGCTCAGAGCAAGGGAGGTAGTGGACTTCTACAAGTAGCCCTGGGAAACTGTTTGAGGTCAAGCCCTTGGAAATAGTTGGGGTCGTGATCTCATTTTCTTTCTTTTCTTTTGAGACAGAGTCTCACTCTGTTGCCAGGCTGGAGTGCGGTGGCGAGATTTTGGCTCACCACAACAACCGCTGACTCCTGGGTTCAAGTGATTCTCCCGCTTCAGCCTCCCACACCCTGCTAATTTTTGTATTTTTAGTAGAGATGGGGTTTCACCATGTTGGCCAGGCTGGTCTTGATCTCTTGACCTCATGATCTGCTTGGCTTGGCCTCCCAAAGTGCTGGGATTACAGGCATGAGCCACCAGACCTGGCCCATGGTCTTATTTTCTACCTGGGCTTCGTTGATTCTTCCGGAAGAAAACAGGCATCTTTATGTCCTTTGGGAAGTGCTTAAAGCAGTAATAACTGTTTATAAGCATATGATTAAGAAGTACTTTGCCAGGTATATTATTTCATTTACTCTTTATGTGGACTTTGCCAGGTAGCTGGTGATGTTATCCTCATTTTGCCGAAGAGGAAACTGAGGTTCAGAAAAGGAAAGGACCTGCTTAAGAATCTTTCCTTTTTTTTGAGACTGAATCTCAGTCTGTTGCCCAGGCTGGAGTGTAGTGGCACAGTCTTAGCTCACTGCAACCTCTGCCTCTTAGGTTCAAGCAATTCTCCTGCCTCAGCCTCCCGAGTAGCTGGGACTACAGATGTTCACTACCTCGCCCACTAATTTTTGTAGTTTTAGTAGAGACAGGCTTTTGCCATGTTGGCCAAGCTGGTCTCAAACTCCTGGCCTCAAGTGATACACCCGCCTCGACCTCCTAAAGTGCTGGGATTACAGGCTTGAGCCACCACATCCGGCCATTGCCTAAGAATCTTGTGTCTATTAAGTGATTAAAGTGGACATGTTTCTAGGTAAATGCTGTATTTTATCCTTCATTCACTGTTGCCTTTGATTTTGCAACAGTTGCTATGATAAGGCCATGGGTATTCTTTTGTTACTTTTAACTGGCTAGAAGCTTTTCTTCAAAAGGCAAGGAAACAAAATCTCAGGTAAAGCTTCATTGAAATAGATACCATACAAAGTGAGGACCTCAGAAAAGAGCTGGAATCTTTTTTTTTTTTTTTTTTTTGAGTTGGAGTTTTGCTCTTGTTGCCCAGGCTGGAGTGCAATGGAGTGATCTCAGCTCACCGTAATCTCTGCCTCCCAGGTTCGAGCGATTCTCCTGCCTCAGCCTCGCGAGTAGCTGGGACTACAGGCGTGCCACCACTCCCGGCTAATTTTATGTTTTTAGTAGAGACAGGGTTTCTCCATGTTGGTCAGGCGGACCTCAAACTCCCAATCTCAGGTGATCTGCCTGCCTTGGCCTCCCAAAGTGCTGGGATTACAAGCGTGAGCCACTGTGCCGGGACTGAGAGCTGGAATCTTTAAAAGTGGGCTTCTCTGTCTCTCATTCCCTCCTCTTTAAAATGAGGGGACTAGGCTAGATTATACTGAAGGAGCTTTCAGTGCTGTTAGGCAGTTGTGGTTAAAAGCCTGCAATCAGACTACCTGGACTAAAATCTTGGCTCTACCACTTCCAAGCTGTATGCTACTGAGCAAAGAGGTGCTACTTTACCTCTGAAATGATGCTCAGTGCCTCTGAAATGATGAGAGGACTTTTTGGTAAGGAGCCCTGTGAGGAAGAATTATTCATAGTTAATTTTGAACACCTTGGTGTTGTAGTTTCCTCATCTGTAAAATGGGGATAGTAGGCTGGGCGTGGTGGCTCACGCCTGTAATCCCAGCACTTTGGGAGACCGAGGCGGGCAGATCATGAGGTCAAGAGATCGAGACTATCCTGGCCAACATGGTGAAACCCTGTCTCTTTTAAAAAATACAAAAATTAGCCAGGCATGGTGGTGGGCACCTGTAGTCCCAGCTACTCGGGAGGCTGAGGCAGGAGAATCACCTGAGCCGGGGAGGCAGAAGTTATAGTGAGCTGAGATTGCACCACTGCACTCCAGCCTGGCAACACAACGAGACTCCATCTAAAAAAAAAAAATGAGGATAATAATAGTACGTATTATGTATAGCTGTTCTGAGGATTTATTTGAAGCCAGTATATGTAAAGTGCCCAGCATATTTGGTAAACATTAGCTATTATTATTTGGACTAATGTGGATCTTGTACTGTATTTTCCATTTATGGTTTGTAAATGAATAAATTAAAGCGTATGATAATACCACGTCTGTCAACCATAACATCATTGCAGGCATGAAACAGTAGCCATCATGGCGTTATATAAATGTTGATATTTTTATACGGTTGCCCCAGGAACCTGTAATCCTGTGCCACAATGGGTTGCAAAGAAAGATGAAAGCTGTTGGTAGGATGTCAGGTTTGGTAGCCCAACACCCAATTCAGTAAATATTTGCTAAATCCCCTTGTGCTAGGCACATGGAGGATGTGGAGATCAATCCCACATTGATCTCCTTCAAGGAACTCAGAGCTTACTTTGCAGATTACTGCATTTGACATGATTTGACTTCTTTAAATGAATTCATATCTTATGTTTGCCTGGCTGCAGAGTAAAGCCACTGATTCTAATCTCTTTTGTTGTGTCCCTAGACTTCTGTTAGGTGCCTGGATTAGAAACCTCAGATTGCTTCCTAAGCCTTTTCATCCATTAATTCACAAGTCCCTGAGAAAGAGCCTCCTCTTATGTAACAGAGAGTAACAATACTTGACAATAACAATATGGTGCCTAATGGTTTACACAAAATGCTTACACTTGCTTACACATACTTTTACTCTTTTAGTCTTCTCTGTGTCCCTTCAAGGAAGGTAAGGTGCAGATTAGGATCTCAGTTTTATAGTTGAGAAGTCTGAGGAGAAGCCAAGAAGCCATGATGCGAGTGAGTGACCCATTTCACGTTGGAATTCAGTCTTTTGACTTATGTGCATTTGCCACTATCCTCCCCAGATTTTATTTATCCAGCATCTCCTGAGCACCTGGGATGTATCAGTTGTTTTAGCCTGGAGATATCATGGTAGAAAGGTACATGCAGCTTATATTCTACTGGCAGTAAACAGAAAAATACACCAATAAATGAACAAGGGAATTTGGATAAGGAATAAGTGCTGGGGTGAAATCCTTTCTCTACTAAAAATACGAAACTTAGCTGGGCGTGGTGGCTTCTGCCTGTAGTCCCACCTACTCAGGAGGCTAAGGAATGAAAATTGCTTGAACCCAGGAAGCGGAGGCTGCAGTGAGCCGAGATCGTGCTGTTGCTCTCCAGCCTGGGTGACAGAGCAAGACTCTGTCTCTAAAAAAAAAGGAAAAAAAAAGGCCTTGCTAGGGTAGTGACATTTTTGCTGAGATTTGCTCCCAGGGAGGGGCCAGCCATTTGAAGATGTGTTAGAAGAGCAAGGGTAAAGGCTGTGAGGTGGGAACAAGCTTGGTAAGTTCTAGAAACTTCAAGAAGGCTTAGAATGGCTGGGACAGGTGAGTCAAAGGCAGAGACAGGAGGTGGTGGATGTAGGGGTTGGGAGTGGTGGGGAGCATCTCACATCATACAGGGCCTTTCTGCTAGAGTAAGGAATTGGGATTTTGTTCTAAAAGCTGTGGGTGTCATTGGAGGTTCTGGAAAAGGGGAGTGACATGATCTATTTTTGTTTTTTAAAATAATCACTCTGGCCTCTGTGGCCAATGAATTTTAGAGGGCATAGGAGTGACAGCCCAGAGGCTAGTTAGAAGGTTAGGCAAGAGAAGATAGTGGCCTTCTAGGTTGGTGGCAGTGGAGGTGGTAAAAGGACGGATTGGGGATGTGTTTTGGAGGTAGAACCAGCAGGATGGTGGTGTGAGGGTGAGAGAATGAGAGAAATTAAGGATGACTCCTGGGTTTTTGGCCTGAGCAATTAAGTAGGTGTTAGAGATGCCATCTGCCTCTGAAATGATGAGAGGACTCTTTGGTAAGGGGCCCTATAAGGAAGAATTATTCATAGTTTATTTTGAGCCCCTTAGAGGAGAGGCACAAGGTATAAGCATCATACTTTAAAGTCTGTGGGGAGGAAATCGCAGATTATGCTGACGGAAGCTAGCCAGGTGTAACTGATTGAAGCTTGACGTTCCCACTGTGAACCAAAAAAAAAAAAAAAAAAAGAAAACAGCCCTGCTTTTCCATAGCATGGCTCTTTGCCAGCCTGTGGAGCGGCAGGTGTGGCTTTGCCAGGGCAGTACCCATCTGTCTTTCTGTCTTGTGCTGTTGGCATTGCAGTGCTGACTCGGGATCTTGGCTGAGGACACCTGGCCAGCTCTGGAAGAAGGAGTGGAGTCACAAGTGGTGTTCACTCGGTGCCCCAAATGGCCAGTCTCTCCCTGCCCAAGTGGTTCGTTCCTGGCCACCAAATGTCAGTTCTAGAGTTTCAGAGCTTTTGACTTGAGAATCCCTGGAAAACTTGTACTCTACCAGAATTCCTAGAGGATTCTTGAATGGAGTATCTCTTCTGAGCAAGGGAATTCAAGCCTCATTGTTATATATTCCAGTAATTGTACTTGTAAATCTGGGCATTACAGTGTCGTATATTCAACATTGTGAATAGTAAGACTAATAGTCTTTCTACTGCTACTTATTTATTTAATTAAATTTAATTAATTAATTTATTTATTTATTTTGGAGACAGGGTCTCCCTCTGTCACCCAGGTTGGTATGCAGTGATGTGATCATGGCTCCCCACAGCCTTGAACTCCCAGGCTCAGATCCTTCTATCTCAGTCTCCTAAGTGGCTGGAACCAAGGCATGTACCCTCCTGCCTGGCTAATTAAAAAACAAATTTTGGGGTCCGGGTGTGATGGCTTACATCTGTAATCCCAGCACTTTGGGAGGCAGAGGCGGGTGGATTATGAGGTCAGGAGTTCGAGACCAACCTGAACAATATGGTGAAACCTCGTCTCTACTAAAAATACAAAAATTAGCCAGATGCGGTGGTGCATGCCTGTAATCACAGCTATTCAGGACGCTGAGGCAAAAGAATCACTTGAACCCAGGAGGCGGAGGTTGCAGTGAGCTGAGATCGTGCCACTGCACACCAGCCTGGGCAACAGGGCAAGACTCCACCTCAAAAAAAAAAAAAATTTTTTTTTTGTAGATGGCTAGGTGTGGTGACTCATGCCTGTAATCTCAGCACTTTGGGAGGCCGAGACACATGGATCACCTGAGATCAGGAGTTCGAGACCAGCCTGGCCAGCATGTTGAAACCCCATCTCTACTGAAAATACAAAAATTAGCTAGGTTTGGTGGTGCACACTTGTGGTCCCAGGTACTTGGGTGGCTGGGGTGGGAGAATCACTTGAATCCAGGAGGCAGAGGTTAGAGTGAACTGAAATCACGCCACTGCCCTCCAGCCTGGCAACAGAGTGAGACTCTGACTCAAAAAATAATAATACTAAATAAACATTATTATTATTATTATTATTATTACTGTAGAGATGGGGTCTTGCTATGTTGCAGGCTAGTCTCAAACTCCTGGCTTCAAGCAGTCTTCCTGCCTTGGCCTCCCAGAGTGCTGGGATTACAGGCATAAGCCACTGCACCTGGCCACCACTGCTATTTGTATAACTTTGCAGTTTAGAATGCTCTTTCCTGTGCATTCTCGTTTACTAATTGTCAGTCAGTTGAGACCATGTGGAGTACTTATTATCCCCAGTTTACAGATGAAGACATTGCGGTGTGGAGTGGTCACTGTTTTTGTCAGGGAGATCCTTGCTGCTCAAAGTGTGTTCTCTGTGACAGAGGATATGTGCTGATGTCCCCAGGACCTTGTCAGAAATGCAGAATCTAGGCTGGGTGCAGTGGCTTACGCTTGTAATCCCAGAACTTTGGGAGGCCAAGGCAGGAGGATCACTGAAGGCCAGGAGTTCGAGACCAACCTGGGCAAAATAGTGAGACCTCATCTGTATTTTTTTTTTTTTTTGAGACAGAGTCTCGCTTTGTTGCCCAGGCTGGAGTGCAATGGCACGATCTCGGCTCACTGTTACCTCTACTGCCTAGGTTCAAGTGATTCTTCTGCTTCAGCCTCCCAAGTATCTGGCATTACAGGCATGTGCCACCATGCCTGGCTAATTTTTTTTTTTTTTTTTTAGTAGAGACAGGGTTTCATCATGTTGGTCAGGCTGGTCTCGACCTCCTGACCTCATGATTTGCCTACCTTGGCCTCCCAAAGTGCTGGGATTGTACAGATGTGAGCCACTGCGCCTGGCCCCTCATCTGTATTTTTTTTAAAAAGAAGAAAACAACAACAACAAGGCCTAAATCTAATAAACTAGAGTCTGCCTTTTACCAAGATCCCTGATGTTTCCTGTGCATGTTCAAGTTTGAGATGCTCTCATCTAGGTAATCAGTGGCAAAACTAAGACGTACCAACGATAACAACAATGAAAATAATCGTCGTAGCTAACATACATTAGCCAAGCGCTGTGGTAAGCACTTTACACATGTTGCTTCATTTAGATTTAGACCTCACAGCAGTCCTGTAACACAGATTTCCAGAAGAGGAAAGTAGAGGCTCAGAAAAGTTCAGTAACTTCTCCACATCTGCTGACTCCAAGTCTGTTGTTCATTCTACCATTCGCGTTTTCATCTGTTTTTCAGGTGGGCAGTGACCACATCTTAGCTGTCTTATCAAAGTCCTTTCTCTTCCATACCTGCATAACTAATTTTAGATGATAAAAAAAGTGACTTCAAAAAATACTTGAGGAAATCAAGGGGAAAACTTTTGAGCTAGATGGATGTCAGTTACTTGCCTGTTGAGGCTGCAAACAGATATTTCATTTGGTGAGATAAGCTACCTCTCACACTTCTTAGTGGTCTAACTTCAGGGCCAAAACAGCTGAAGCAGGTAGGAACTGTGAGCTTGGATTCTGAGTCATTTAGCTCTAAACTGTTTCTTGATTCTGGTGATAAATACCTACATTGGGTGAGAAGACAGTGGATAAAGTCCCCTATAACACCCGCTGACTAATTGTTAAAAGATTCCATCTCATAGTGCCTCAGTTTTCTTTCTCTGCCCTATGGGCTCATTATTTTCGTTTCAACACCTCTCTATCTTTCTAGACTCCCAGAAAGATTTCTTGGTTAAGAACTATGCCATTATAGGAAAATTTGACCTGAAAGGATGGTAGGACCTGGCTAAAGCCAGGATTCTAATATCAATTCTGCTACTTGCTGTGTGACTTGGAGCAAGTGACTCAATCTCTCTAGGCCTCTCTCATATATATCGGCATATATATGCATATATGTATATATATGCAAAATAAAGACGTAGGACAGTTTTTCCCAAAGCCCTTTCAGCGCTGCCCAAAAGACTGAACCTTGAGTTGGGTGATATTTTCTTCTTTGTTGGTGACTTCATACTGGGCTTTCTCCTAGACCTTTCGGGTGTGGCTTTTAGAGCATATTTCTTGGCAGTCAGAAAGCATTACAATCAGTTCATCTTATCAGCATCACACATCTGCACAGCAGCTTGGGATGTTCATGTTTGAGGTTCAGTTAATCATGGTGACACATTGTGTCTTTTTACTTTGTCACACTGATTGCAGACATTGAGCTTTTCACACAGGAAGATCTATCTTTAGCATGCTGATTTATTTAACTCATAATTTGCATTAGAGAGTGAACCAGTGATAATCATGGTGGGTGTGGTTTTTATTTTTAAAGTTTTTGGCAAGACACTCACAGCACTGGCATTTTGTCATGCTTGAATATAGTGTATAAATGGAAATGGGTTCGAGTGAAATAGAAATTGCCATAGATTATTGGGAGCTTGGGACTTAACCACTCTGGAGTCCTTCACATCACCTTCAGCAGTGGTTTCAGGAAGGGCTTGCTTGGCCTTTTGTGTGTGACATAAACTAAACAGAAACTAAAAGCTCTATCTAAAAGTACAATCTCTAGCTGCTTAGTGGACTGCAATAATCATTACTTTATAACACATTTCCAGAACATAAGCAAAAAATCAAGCTGGCAAATCATAAAAGATTCCATCTAGGTAAGATAAAATATCAGTTCAAGTTACCTAAAGATAACCACAAGAAGATAGTCCTTGGTGGAAGTAGTTACTAGTTTTGCAAGATCTGCAAGAAGTTGGACTCTAGCCTGAGAAATATATGCAGTGCTTTTCCTTGTTTAGTTCTTCAATTGTCATCCTTTTTAAAAAATATAATTTTTTCCTGATTATAAAAATAATAAATTTCCATTGAGGAAAAACATGAGGAAACTTCCAAAAAGATTAAATAAGATTGACTTTAAGATCCACCACCCAGAAATAACTACTGTTAATGTTTTACTGTCTATGTACAAATGTATTCCTAAATACATTTTATCTCAGAGGCTTGCAGTTCTTCTCTGTTTCCTCCATTGCTGTTATTTAGGCTATTTTCAGTGTTAAACGTTGGGAGTAATGCTTCAGAGAACATCTTAGTGATTGATTATTTTGTGTGAACCTTTGTCTGCATTGCTGATGATTTCTTTAAACTAGATCCTTTAATCTTAAAATTTTAAATTACAGAGGCAACCCCCCTTAAGTAATGTGTTAAACATGGCAGTGTTAAACTAAAACTGAAAAGACAGACGTAACTATAATTTGGGTGGGGAATTTACCCATGGTGATGGTATCCTAATTCAGGTTTCAGCTTACTTGACTACTTGCAGATATATTTTTAGAAAGTTGTGTTCCCATTTCGTATTTGGAAATGTTCATTTAACATTATTTCTTGACCATGTTAACATATTTTTGTATTTATTTAAATTTTTATTTTATTTTATTTTTGTAAAGGCAGGATCTCACTATGTTGCTCAGGATGGTCTCAAACTCCTGGGCTCAAGTGATCCTCCTGCCTTGGCCTCCGAAAGTGCTGAGATTACAAGTGTGAGCCACCAGGGCCAATCTATTTTTTGTGTGTTATTTATTTGTTTTTGAGATAGGGTGTCACTCTGTTGCCCAGGCTGGAGTGCCGTGGCATGATCATAGCTCACCATAACCTCCAGCTCCTGGGCGTAAGTGATCCTTCACCTCAGCCTCCTAAGTAGCCAGGACCACAGGTGTGTGCCACTACTCGTGGCTGATTTTTAAATTTTTTATAGATGCAGGATCTCACTGTGTTGCCCAGGCTGGTCTTGAACTCCTGGCCTCAAGTAATGCTCCTGTCTCAGCCTCCCAAAGTGCTGAAACTACTAGTGTGAGCCACTACACCTTGCTATGTTTTTGTGTTTAGTAGTTATTACAACACGTTAGTAGTTTAATCGTTCCTGCTATATTGTCCCTGGCATTGGGCACTGAAGTTGTTTCTACCTTTTTATAATCACATATAATGCTGTTATAGAGAATATCTCCTTCTCTCTCAGCCTCATAAGAGAACAATTCTAAATAAGTGATTGTGAAAAGTTAGAACTTTAAAAAATTCTAACAGAGAACTATACATTTTTCTTCTTAGTATCCTCTAACAGTATCTTAAAAAAAAAAAAAAAAAGTTTTAGCTGGAGGTGGTAGCTCATTCCTGTAATCCCAGCGCTTTGGGAGGCCTAAGTGGGAAGATTGCTTGAGACCAGAAGTTTGAGACCAGCCTGGGAAACATAGCAAGACCCCATCTGTACAAAAAATATAAAAATTTATCCGGGTTCAGTGGCTTGCACCTGTAGTCCCAAATACTCAGGAAGCTGAGGCAAGGGTCACTTGAGCCCAGGAATTCAAGGCTACAGTGAGCCATGATTGTGCCACTGCATTCTAGCCTGGGTGACAGAGTGAGTGAGATCCTATCTCCAAACAAGCAAAAAAACCCAACTTTATGTAGATATATTTTACATATCATGAATTTTTTTTTTTTTTTTTTTGAGGTGGAGTCTTGCACTGTTGCTCAGGTTGTAGTGCAGTGGCACGATCTCAGCTCACTGCAGTCTCTGCCTCCTGGGTTTTTAAGTGATTCTCCTGCCTCAGCCTCCCAAGTAGCTGGGACTATGGGTGTGTGCCACCACACCCAGCTAATTTTTGTATTTTTAGTAGAGACAGGGTTTCACCATGTTGGCCAGGATGGTCTCAATCTTCTGACCTTGTGATCCACCCACCTCGGCCTCCCAAAGTGCTGGGATTACAGGTGTGAGCCACCGCACCTGGCCATAAAGTTATTTTTAAAATAAATTTGTGTTAAAAGAAAGTAGATTTAAAGAAAAAATGTTAAGTAAATAGTAGTACAGGTGATGGACATGGCAAAAATTGTGAAGAAGCAATCAGATTACTGACATTTAGGACATGCTGGTATGGAAGAAAGGCCATGGACTTCAGAGCCAGGTCAACCTGGATTCAGCTTGCTTTGCCACTTATTAACTCAGTGTGCCATGTTACTTCCCTAAGTCTCTGTTTCTTTTCTCCTGTAAATTGGGTCAGGGTAGAGTTACGGCTTGTGGGCCAGACACTTGCTGCCTGTCCTCCTCTAGTCCTTACACTGCCCCAAGCAGCAGGTGTTAGTGGTAGTCCCATTTTACAGATGAGAACATCAGCTCTGAGGGGTAAGAAACTTTCACAGAGCCTCAGAACTAGGAATGATAGGCTGGGTGCAGTGCTTACGTGTATAATCCCAGCACTTTGGGAGGCCAAGGTGGGTGGAGCACTTGAGGTTAGGAGTTTGAGACCAGCCTGGCCAACATAATGAAATCTGCTCTCTGCTGAAAATACAAAAATTAGCTGGACGTGGTGGCGGTGAACCCCTATAATCCCAGCTGCTTGGTAAACTGTGGTAGGAGATTTGCTTGAACCCGGGAGGTGGAAGTTGCAGTGAGCCAAGATCACGCCACTTATACTGCAGCCTGGGTGACAGAGCAAGACTCTGTCTCAGAAAAAAAACAAAAAAAAACAAAAAAAAACTAGAATGATAGAGCTGGATTTCAATCCCAGGTGTGTCTGAATCTCTTTTTGGCTATTCAGGCTACCTCTGCCTGTTAAATACAGCTTTTGCTATGGTTCTCTGCCTATAGCATTATTCACAATAGCCAAGAGGTAGAAGCAGCCCAAATGTCCATTGACAGATGAATGGGTAAAGAATATGTGGTACAGGCTGGGCGCAATGGCTCATGCCTATAATCCCAGCACTTTGGGAGGCCAAGGCAGAAGGATTGCTTGAGCCCAGGAGTTCCAGACCAGCCTGGGCAATATAGTGAGACCTTGTTTCTATAAGAAATTTTTAAAAATTAGCTGAGTATGGTGGCATGTACCTGTAGTCTCAGCTACTCAAAAGGCTGAGATGGGAGGATTGCTTGAGCCTAAGAGCTTGAGAATGCAGTGAACTGTTATTGCGCCACTGCACTCCAGAGTGGGTATCAGCAAGACTGTGCCTCAAAAAAAAAAAAAAATATATATATATATATGTATATGTGTGTGTATATATATATGTATATGTGTGTGTATATATATATGGTACATACAGGAATGGAATATTATTCAGCCTTAAAAAAGAAGGAAGTTCTGACACATGCTTTAGTATTGATGAACCTTGAGGGCGTTGTGCTGGATGAAATAAACCAGCAAAAGGATAAATAAAACAGAAGGACAATACTGCTATGATTCCACTTATCCGAGGTATCCAGAGTAGTCAAAATTATGGAAACAGGGTTACCAGGGGCTGAGGAGGGGAGAAACGAGGAGTTGTTCAATAATTATAAGGTTTCAGTTTTGCAAGATGAAAAAGTTCTAGAAATATGTTAATAACAATGTGAATATAGTTAACACTACTGAACTATATACTTAAAATGATTAAGAGGGTAAATTTTATATTATGTGGGGTTTTTTACTGTAATTAAAAAAGATTTTTTTAAATGGTAAGCCACTGGTTAGGGGGTGGTTTTTTTTTTCTTTTGGAAAATCCCAGTTACATGTAAAACTAGAATAATGTAGTGAATCATGAACCCACATCTAGCAGTTCTCAGCACTTGGCAGTGTTGTTTTACCTATAACCTTCATGCAACTCACCCCTGAAAAAGATCCCAGACAGCATATAATTTTATCTGAAAATATTTTCGTTTTTCTCTAGAGGATAAGAACTTTCTTTGAAAAAATAATAGCATTTTTACACATAAATAACAGTAATTTCTTACCATTGTCTCATATCCAGTGTTCCAATTTCCTTGTTGTCTTACACATTTTTTTTCACAGTCTTGCTCTGTCGCCCAGCCTGGAGTGCAGTGGCGCCATCTAGGCTCACTGCAACCTCCGCTTCCCAGGTTCAAGCGATTCTCCTGCCTCAGCGTCCCGAGTAGCTAGGATTACAGACACACATGCACCACGCCCAGCTAATTTTTGTATTTTTAGTAAAGACAGGGTTTCACCAAGTTGGCCAGGCTGCTCTTGAACTCCTGACCTTAAGTGATCCACCCACCTCGGCCTCCCAAAGTGCTGGGATGCCAGGCGTGAGCCACCCCGCCTGGCCTCTTTTTTTTTTTTGAGACAGGGTCTCACTGTATCACTAAGGCTTGAATGCAGTGGTGCAATCAGAGCTCACTTCTGCCTCAAACTCCTAGGCAGTACAAGCAAACTCCTGGGTTCACATAATCTTCCCACCTTAGCCTCCTGAGTGGCTGGGACTACAGGTGTACACCACCACACCTGGCTAATTTTTAGAAAAATTTTTGTAGAGACCGGGTCTCGCTATCTTGTCCAGATTGGTCTTAAACTCCTAGACTCAAGTGATGCTCCTGCCTCAGCCTCCCAAAGTGCTGGGATTATGGGTTGTGAACTACCTAGCTTGATCCTTGTGCATTTCTTAACAGTCGGTTTGTTTGAATCAAGATCAAAAATAAGCTGGACATGGTGGCTCACACCTGTAATACCAGCACTTTGGGAGGCCTAAGTGGGGGAATCCATGAAGCCAAGAGTTTGAGACCAGTTTGTGCAACAAAGCAGGACCACCTCTCTACAAACAGTTTAAAAAATTAGGCCAGGCACAGTGGCTCATGCCTGTAGTCCCAGCACTTTGGGAGGCTGAGGTGGGCAGATACTTGAAATCAAGAGTTCGAGACCTGCCTGGCCAATATGGTGAAACCCTGTCTCCACTAAAAATACAAAAAAATTAGCCAGGCATGGTGACAGGCACCTGTAATCCTAGCTACTCGGGAGGCTGAGACAGGAGAATCACCTGAACCTGGGAGGCAGAGGTTGCAGTGAGCTGAGATCGTGCCATTGCACTCTAGCCTGGGTGACAGAGGAGACTCTGTTTTAAAAAAAAAATTATTCAGGTGGGATGGCGCACACCTGTAGTCCCAGCTACTCCAGAGGCTGAGACGAAAGGATTGCTTGAGCCAGGAGTTCGAGGCTGCAGTGAGCTGAGATACTG